>APFE030165723.1:45328-67814 GCA_000404065.3 Pinus taeda
GGAGAAAGCTTTATTGTATATTGTACATCTATCTCTGCAATTTAAAGAAAAGGAAGGCCAGGGTTTTGCAGACATCATTGTGGATTCTTGTGGATTGTTGTGTTGATGGTGTGTTCTCTACATGTTCTAGTAAGTCTGTTTATGTATTCCACATCTCTCTTTTGCTTCTATTTGGACAGATGAAGTGGTAAAGTTTGAATTCATGCTTTGACATGCTCAGCTTTTTAGTTTGTTTAAAATTTATGTTTTCTACTATCTAGAGAGGATTCAAATGGTTGTTTTCCCTCTTTAGCTCCTTCTCTATCATCCCTGATCATTCATCTCAGATTAAGGCATCAGCGCTCACTCCTACCTTTCCCCAAAGATCCCCCTGCAAAAACTGTGCTCAATCCCCGCACCCTGAATTGCACTCCCTCCAATTGCCTCCAAAAAACCAAAAATCTTTAAAATCAACCCCCTTTATCAATTTACTAGCCTAAAATCTTTATTCCTAATTGGTCAGCTTATCATATTGAAAGATCTACCGAATCTGACCCGAGAGAGCCTTCTCATACCTCGTAGGGCTAGCTACGAGGTGAAATGGTTTGATGTAGCCTTGAGAGTTTGTCCATCTCAGCCTAGGTGAATTCCAAGCGCTAACACTTGGTTTGGGAATGATCTCTCTACCCTCCTGTAGGTAGGTATTCATTGAAGTAAAAAGATGTTTTACTCATTCTAGCTGCATCCTAGGATTTGTTGAATACATATGGTAGGGCCTGGAAACTAAAACATAATCCAAGATCAACTTTAAAATGAACTGAATAAATCTAAAAATGCATTGGAACATAACGCACACTTTTTAGAGGTCTAAGCTAGAGACGTGCTTCGGCGTCGTTAAACCTAGTCACTTTTTTTTCCACTCAAGGTTGGGTGATTCCTCCTTCTATGACTCAATAGTGGTCTAGTATAGACTTGTGCTCCCACGTACCGTTGAGTATATGGGGAGACCCCACTAGGTTATCATCCTTTATCCATAGGAAGCCATTTCTGCCGCCTTACAATCCGTAACGCACCGAGCACAACATTCGGGAAGATTGACTGCCGTACGGAAAGTCCTTGGTTTTCATACGACTGCCAAGGTGTATATGCAGTTTTACAGATTGTCTGGTAAACCTTTTGCCTAGTTCTCTAGAGTAGTCACTTTCGCTTCCTTTCGGACTCCCTAAAAGAAAAGGTTCATCTGAGCACTTGTCCTTTCAGGCTCACTAAACCTCGAAAGAGATAGAGTCACCTTTTTGTCCTTTTCTCGACTCTTAAAGCATGAAAAGGTCAAGTTTTGTTCCTGCGTCATAAAATTTATTGCCCATGAAATATTCCTGGTAAAATTTCAAGTTCTTGTTTTTGATAAGAGTGTTTTTCAGGTTTGTTCTCAATGGCAACATTCCCTGAGTCTACCGGCCAAGGTCTTCCCCCAGATGGGAATCCTGGTCTATTTCCTCCATTCGAAAATGCCGATGCTCCATATATGGCAACATTGTCTTTGCCTGGGTTAACCATCGGTTTGCCCGTGTGGTTATTTTCAACCTTGGTGGTCCCGAGTGCCATGACTCCTGTTCCACCGTCTCCTTCGTTTGAATCATGACAAATTGATTCCAAGGTTGACCCTACGCCTTCTTCCCCTGTTTCTTCCTCCTCCTCTCCTCCTTTTCCTGGTGAAAGTTTCACATCTAGTAACCAGGAGACTAAGAAGAAGAAGAAGATGATGAAGAAGAAGAAGTATGATAAATGCAAGGCCACCTGTATAGCAACTGCTCCGAGTACATCTCAGGTCGGACCACCTTCTGCTCCTCCACGGAAGGTTAAGTTTCCTTGTAAATTGTACAAGGGCGACCATCTTCTTCGTCATTGTCCTGACATTCCTAGAATCTTAGAAGCATGGTATCACGATCCGGCTCATCCCTCATCATCCTCTGAAGCTCATGATGATGCTACTCTATCAACTGGCCACGGTAAGAAGAAAGGGAAGATCCGATTCCCCTGTAGGCTATGTGAAGGCAACCACCCCCTTCACCTTTGTCTACTCATGGATAAAGCTTCCGCCATTTTGGAAAGTCTTACAGCTTCTTCACCCCAACTTCCCATTGGTTATCAGAGGCTCTCTTCAGGCCCTCTCCTCGTCGACCAAGAGGTTGACTTAGATTCTTCTCTTGTCCATGCTCCTCTTCCCAAACCTGGCTATGCTAAGCCTATTCCAGACCAACCGTTCGTCGGAGAGAGTGTCAACTTGGGTGTACCACCTGTTGATCGCTCTGTTTCAGAAGAACGTCCTGCTCATGTTCTTCTCGTCACATCACACTCTCCTGAGTCCGAGAACAACCCTCCTATCCCTGTTGGTCAAGAGGGTCCTTCTTCGGTTCCTGTAGAGCAGGGGGCAATCATACAATTACCCCACCGAGTAGTTCAGTCGTTTCCTTTGACTGGATTCATTTGAATGCCTTCCGCCTTCCATCTCATGTGCCTTTCTAGATTACAGTACATGCCTATGATAAGACAGTACCTGGCACTGTCTTGGATGAGGGTGCATCTGTCAATCTTATGCCTTCCACTACTTGGCAAGCTTTGGGCTCCCCATAGCTTTTTCCGGTTGCACAGAATCTGCTAGCATTTGATGGAGGAACCAGTCAATCCTTAGGGATCCTTCCAAAGTTCCCTATTACTTTGGGAGGAAAAACCGTCTATGTCGATGTATTGATTGTCCAAGGAGCTTTAGATTTTAGTCTTCTCCTTGGTTGTGACTATGTTTATGCTATGGGGGCCCTTGTCTCTTCACTTTTCCGTGTGGTTTGTTTTCCACACGATGGAAGAGTGGTGACTACAGATCAATTATCATTCTTTAGTCCCCCGGTGCCTCCTACGCAGCCATCGTCCCCTATCAATTCTTGCTCGCAAGCAATACCTTTCTTGCCACAAGTCAATTATGTGGCTACCTGTTCTGTCTCTGCCTCTGCTGATGATCATGCAGATGGTCTCGTACATGATGTACTGGGGGCATTGGAACCTGATATCTCATTTGTGCCTCATGACATGTATCCCTCCCAGAGTGCGTTCCTTCCGTACGGTGAAGACCTCTTGGGAGCCATGTTCCCATATGGCCAATGAAACCGGGTGTCCCGAGGAGAGTTATTTTCCTGTGTCAACCTCGTTAAAAAATGAACCCATGTGTATGAGGATAGTTCTTTTACTATGTCAACCTCGTTAAAAAATGAAACAACTCCCTTTCCAAGTTGAGTGTTTTCAAGATCTCGCAAGTGAAAATTCATTCCATCCACCCCGTTGAATGCAATGAAGCTTGGGGGGCATGTACCTCGTTTTGTGCCATTATGCTCGGGGCATGTAAACTCATAACAAGCATAGTTTTTCATTTCAAGCTTGTGTAAACATGAAACCTAATCCAAGCAGAGTTTTCCATGGTTCAAGCTTGTGTAAAAATGAACCCATACCTGATTTACATCTGGTGATTTCCGTTTATCCGCTAAATTTTGCTAGATGAGACTTGGTTGTTTCATTCCATTGCCACCATATCTTTGGCTGATCATATACATTCACTTGGTTGTTTTTCCCTTTCCTGAGGAACCACAACGATGAGTGTTTTTATTAGCCAACCTCTTGACCATTACATGTTTTGAGCAGTTCCACCACTGCTGGAACTAGTTGCTACCCTTTATACCACTCGTTCCTCTAGGACGAGTCACCTTTAAGCTCTTTTCTGACTCGTAAAATATGAAAAGATTGCTAAGTATTTTTCCCTTTTTTACTCGTTAAAGAGAATAAAAAAGGAGGTCTACTTTCAGCTCTTTTTCGACCGTTTAAAGATGAAAAGATTGTCGAGTTATTCCTCTTGACTCGTTAAACATAAATAAGAGGTGGTCGCCTTTAAGCTCTTTTCTAACCATTTAAAGACGAAAATATTGTCGGGCCCTTGTCATTTCAGGCTCATTAACGGTTATGAAACGATGTGATTTCAGTCACTTTTCTACTTTTTCAAGCCAGAGTCACTAGTCATGAAAAGTACTCCTCGATCGTAATGGTCGGGCAGTTCTTTCGAGTATCGTTTTATACTTTTTCGGGCTCGAGAGACACAAATTTACGAAAAAGGACCCCCCTAGAGTTTTCGTTTCCATGTCTTTTTCAAGCTCCCTAAACATGAAAAAGACCCCGAGTTTTACCTATTTCAGACTCGTTAAAACCTGACGACATTAGACTCGTCACCATGAAGAGACACGAGCTTCTCCTCCCTAGGGCTCATTAAAATATTACTAGGTTGGATTCTACTACAAGTTTATCATTGATTGTTTATGGCAGCAAGTCACTCTTGAACACCGACACTTCTACTTCTTGTCGGGTTGGGATATCCATACATCATCATTTGGCCTTCCATGGGTTTGGGTTATCATTTAGCCCCATTCCATCTACTTCACGCCGTTGTCATTAAGCCTCTGATCACATGGTCCCTAAATGCTGCCACCCTCCATAGTCGTGTCACCGATATGTTCAAGAGTATAATCCTTCTGCAGTTTACACCTCCGTCTCCTTCTTCGATACTCTATTTTTCCATCTACCACTTGTTCCTTATCTTGTGTTGTTGATGGGGGAAACATTATGGCCCTCCTACGTCGGGTCGTCTCCTGTCGACTAAAGCTCATTATCCAGGAGATTGATCTAGAGATCCCCTTTGGTACCTTGGAGCTTGCATACCTCAATGGCAAGTTCTTCACACCTGACAGCCGAGTTGGATCATTGATCATCGATTGGGTGATTCCGCGAGCGTTCGAATTCAGCCCCTTCTTCACACCTTGTGGATTGTACTGGACGGTACCTTGAGGAACATTGTCATCATTGGTGGTTTCTCTCATGCTTGTTAACAGTTTACATCATTGGCTGGTAATCAAGCGAGTTTCTCTCATGCTCGACATCAGTACCCCTATTTGCGTGTTAGAAATTGTACCTTGGACGGTTGGGTTCAAGACCCTAGGAACAGATCACACATGCTCGGGCTGCGTGGATTGGTTTGTGATTACATGACTCATTGATGGATGGTTGCGCCCATGCCTGAGTCTTCATGGATGGTTGCGTCCATACCACAGACTTCTTTATACGTCTTTCAGATGGCTACATCCATGCCTAGACGACATGCACTTCACTATTAGAGATATCGTACTTGCGTGCAGGTCCTTCCAGATGGTGTTCCAGCTCAACTATTTTGTAAAGCATTTCACCCCTCCCACTCTCTCGGGCTTCATACTTTAGGGGGTATCTGTTACACAACAATTTATCACCGCTTCACTCCCCGTCATTTCACTGTGTCATGTGTCCAAGTTTATGACAAGAAAATGCTCTCCTAAGCTGCCATTTGACCCACTTTTCCAAAGTTATCTTCCTCATCGCAGCTATTGGCCTGATAAACGCACTGATAGGCGTGCATGAACACGCTGACTGCACTGCCAGTGCTGAAGTAAACGTGTTTCCCGTGATGACGCGATTTTAGGCACCAGCGCGGGGCTATGTGGTCTCTTTTGAGATGATCTGACTATTCGCATTGATCACCTGCAATGTCAGTGCGGAAGAGAAGTTTTGTTCCTGCGATGATCCAGATTGGGAGAATTGTTCCAACAGTCAGCCTTCCAGATGACTCCAGACCTGGTTGTTGGCCTTGTTTATGTCACCCTGCCTTCCCTGGTGTGGTAGTTCCGCCAATTGGGCTACCTTCCTTGATGATAAGATCTCCTTTCCACCTTTCATGTAGGCTCCTCCTCCTATTTAAGCACTCATCTTTGATATGATCAGCTAGTTGGAATGGTTAATGGTTGGAAAATATTTAGTGTGAGGGTGTTGTTAGTGCTTTGATAAATAGCTGGTGTGAGTGTGATAAGTGTGAGAGTGTTCCTAGTTTGAGGGAGGTTGTGGAGTGCCCTTGATTTCATGTCAAACTTGTGAGAGAGAACTCTTTATATCTTGGGAGATCCATCATCATAGAGTGAATTCTTGAAGAACATGTTGGCTGGACCCTTCTGAGGAGGCTTGTGATGTCAAGACGTTGGTTGTAAGCTGACTCTCATTTTACATTAATGCAATCAATGATGTTTCCCTATGTCTCGTATAAAATGTACTTGATAGCTCATGACTTCTTGACTTTATGAGTAAATGGTTTATCATTGTTGCTAGATTACATGCTTTGTTGTATTTCCCTTGCTTTGTTTCAGGTCGTTGATCACTCTTTGAGGAGAAGGAAGCGGAAGCTAAAACAGCACAATGGAACTCCATCGACCACCGGTTGAGGTAGGCCTCCAACTCTAAACTGTTTAACAAAAACTATTGTTGATCTGTCCTTGTCTGTGACTAGACCCACTCTAGGGCTAGAGGGGTTTCCTCTGTCCACAGAGGGAACACTTTCCTGTTTCACACTACCCATACAAAAGTTGAGTGCGGATTTTGGTTTTCCTAACAAGCCCGAAAGATTGATTGCTATGATGATTCAATGGGGATTAATGACAACACTTCCATATTACTATCAACTTCAACTCGGTTGGAAATCCTCCTTAAATCAAATGAGGTGGAGGAAATCATGTTGTAAGTCTCTACTCTTGCCACTTCTGCCAAATCAGATGTTGACAAGAGGGTAAAAGTGCCCATTAAGGAAGGATCTTTAAAGAGACCTAATCCAACACTTTGAAGTGATAGCAAGGGTCCGTGTACTAATAGAAGGCTTCTCGTAGCCTGTGAACTATTGACAAAGAAGGCTAGCTGATCAATGACTGTGACTCCACCCTTAAACGGGAATGCAATAGTACGAAAGTACATGGAAACCACAACAACCATAGCATATACCCAAGGCCTTCCTAGTAAAGTGATGTAATCGAGGGGTCTGTCAACTACCTCAACTTCAACAGTAACCATTTTTCCCCCAAGTTTGATTTGCGGGTTACTCAAAATCCCACATGGAGTATATGTTCTTCCATCAAAATATTTCAACGTGGTTGGTGATCGTGATAACGATGGTGAACCAAGTGTTTTCCAGCAGCTCATGGACATAATGCAAGTAGATGCCCCCTCATCAATAATAGTTCAGTGAACATTTTTATTGAGAGCTTTTACTTAGATTAGGAAAGCTAATTGTGCCGGTAACTGTGGTGAATATCCTGCATGGTTAAAAACCACAAGGTTTGAATTCGTAGGATCTATTCTGCATATTACTGACAGTAAAGCTTCTTTCTAGGAGGGACAGTTTTGCAACACCTTGAGTGTCAACATAGCGGAAGGTGATTGATCAAGATCTTCTACTATGTTATGGTTTTGAACAGCTCGAGCCTGAGGGTTGAATGTTGATTTGTGCATAACTCCCTTTTGTGGTTTTATTGTCAATTCAGGTTCAATGGGTGGAACAACTTCAGATGAAGTCGAGGTTGAAGGATTAGGTTGATCAGTGGCCTGATTATTCGACGACGACGGATTTCCATAATCTTTGTTTCTTGTTGACACCAAAACTTTGGTTTGTGGCTTTGTGATGGATAACATGAGTACTTGAGATGTTGAAGCATGGTCTATTGCAACCAAATGTGTCTCTAGGGTTGGGAACAAATTAATCAACATTGCTGATGTGTTTGAAGTACTTAAAAATTTAGAGACCTCAGAGCGATGTGGAAAATATCTTGTATAATTCTCATCCTTACATATTAGACATGGATAACGAGGTTTCCTTGTCGAAGTAGAGGAATCATATGATTTCTCTGGAGGGAAATTTTCTTATTTCTTTTTTTTTCCCCTTTTTCTTTCCTGCTAGTTGCTTTGGATTTTTGTCTTTGTCAGATGACACGAAATTAATCTCGGAAGCAAGAGTATTTTCTGATGCATTGGTAGTTTGATTGGAAACAAAAAGAGTTTGACCAGATAGTCTTCCTGCTGATTGCGTGCTTGAAGAACTGATCACACCGATCTCTAGCCTAGAACCACTAAATGTTCTTGTTAATGACAATGCTCCATTAGGTAAATTGATGTTTATTTTAAGTTGATCTTGCTTAGGAATTTGCCTTTCAAGTTCACCACGTGATGTATTATGAAATTCTTAGGAATGAAACTATCATGATAAGCATTCTTTCCATTCAATTTAACGATGAAAATCCTAGCTACTTAGGGATAGAGCAATCAAATTTCTTTTGATCAAAGAGAAAAGAGCACAATCTAAATGCAAATTCCCTACAATATTCCTATCAACACACACAAACTTTTACAAAGCAACATGCATGTATTTATTTTTGATTTCCCTTGATGTGAATGAATAAAAAGGAAAACTAATGCACAATCGATCAATAAACTCGTTTCATAAAATGATGATTTTGCGACAATTTGTTTTCAAGGAAAGGAAGACTTTACGACACTTTCATTTTCAAAGAAATGAGGAATTACAACACTTTCAACGAAAAGACTAATCATATGCATACATCAATCAATCGATCTTTTAGGAATGAAGACTTGATGACAATTCAATTTTCGAAGGAAAAGACAATTTTACAACACTTTCTTTCACTAAAGATCAATCGACCAAAAACTAATTTCGAATATAGATTGAAAATTTAAAAGAAAATACATAAGAAACATTTATCAATCCTAGTCTAGGTAGGGCTAGGTAAGGATATGTAAAACTATTTTCAGAGACAAGACATTGTTGACATTCAACAAACCATTAAAACAGGAGAAAATTAACAAAAAACTTCAGCTCCTGGATGGGAAACTGACCCTCAAGGGACTAGCACAGGCAATAGTGAGAGATAGTGCACAGAAGCGCACTGGATCTATTCAGGAAGTGCATTGTAGTGCACTTTGTCCCTCATTGGGCTGCACTGGTGATAGTAAGCAATTTTGAGGGCAATTTGGCAGAGTTCTAACTCAATTTTCAATGAAAGAAGACTGGAATTCAATCAACGACCACAAGTACAGTATGTAGAAATGTCTTAAGAGGTTGATAAGCTACTAATATGGATGATCGCTCCCCATCGAAGTTGCCAATTTGTTTTGGGAAGTTTTAGTATCTACGGATAAACGCTTAAACCCCTAGACTAGTAGCTAAGTCTAAAACAATAGTGCAAAGAATTCTCTACTTTTTCTATGACCAATATATTAAATAAGAGGTAAAGAAGCCCACATGTAGCTTTCACTTACTCCTTATCTCCCTTGACCAATTCTGTTGCTCATCTCCGTACTTAATCCGCTTGAAGAGTACCTGCACACAGATATAAGACAAAAACCGATCAAAGCATATGATAATGATCTATTGATTAAACATATCATGGAATCAAGTACATGATACACATATGAAAGCATCAATAAACAATACAAGCATATGGAAAAAGCTTTGAACACTTTATTAGTAAGAGGAAGAGTTACAACCCAATTTGCTTGATTCAGCATCACTCCTCCAGTTCAATCCCATCCTCTCCTCATAACAAGCAAGACATTTTGACATCGTTACAATACTTCAAATCAACTCAAGTCTCATACTAACAACATCTCCCTATAATTCAATGATTTCCAACCCCTGATCACTTACATGAGTGGTCTTTTTATAGGTAAATGAAGGAATTTATGCCATAAATGGTGACAATGAATGCTTTCCAAAACTTAGCATTTAGTTCCATGGAGGAAGGGATAAAGGGATTGATGTTCCTTAATTCCCTACCTCATCCAAATTCGAGCTCAAAGGAGTAGGTAAACTTTGGAAACTTCTAGATGCATACAATGGATAAGAATATTCCCAAATCCCAATGCAATTTCACTCAAATTTTCCCAGTGCAGGCCAAAGAGGGCTCAAGTGCGCTGCATAGCACTCTATCAGTGTATGGACTGCATTGCAGTGCACCCTAATGAAGGCCTGCCTACGCTGATCTTCTTAGAGGCAATTTTTGGATGATTTCAGTCATGGAACTTCTTGGGAAGCTAGGAATTCTGATGGTTAACTTCTTTAGGGCATGTAACAACTAAATTAGGGTTTGATGGGCCCTAATAGTACTAATTTGTAGGTTGGGGTTGATGTGCCCAAATGGATCTGTAACATGGTCAAATGTCAAGAACTTTAAGGTTAGTAGCCTTTTAAACTTTGACTGTGGTTTCCTTGTAACTGCTTGCCTCTAATCTGCTTTATTCATATATATGATGGTATACCTTTCAAAACTTAGGGCCTTCTCTTCGGGCTTCAACCTCAAAAGATAATCATCCAATCCAATCTAAACTTTGCAATTTTATGTACAATGAGCAAAGTAAACAACTGAACTAATGTTAATCTAGGGATAAGTAATGCTTTAGCATTCTACCATTGATTGGTCCACCTGGTAGATTTGTTCCATCTAACTACTTCAAGAAAAATGCATTGTTACCTCTGTAACCATAAATGATATAAGGGCCCTGCCATAGGAAATCAAATTTACCATGTTTACCCTTTTCTTATCTCCTGGAATCCCATTTGAGTACTTTTTCACCTATGTAAAAATCATCAGCTTTGGTTTTCTTGTCAAAAATCTTTTTGGTTTTATCTTGGATCACTTGGGATTTGACATAGACTTCTTCCCTAGTTTGCTGCAAATTTATTGTTTGATTTATCCTCCTTTGGATATCATTGGATTCTACTTGCATATCTTAAATCATCTTCATCACTGGTACTCCTAAACATGATAGAAAAAAAACATCCATTCCATATACTAGCTGATAACGAGATGTACCAATGGACTTTTTGGTAGTTAGTCTCTCTGCCGACAAGGCATTAACCAAGTTTTTGTTCTAGATCTTCTTATTGTCTTCTAACATTTTTTTGATTATATTAATAAGGCTTTTGTTTGAGGATTCTACAAGCCCATTGCCTTGAGGGTAATAGGCAGTAAAATGACCAAGGGTAATGTGGTATCGGTTACAAAAGTCTACCATTTTCTTGGATTTGAGAGAAACTGCATTATCAGTAATGAGCTTTTGTGGGCATCCAAATCTTGAAAGGATATTGTTTTCAAGGAATGAGATGATGACAGAATCAATGGCTTGTCTAGAAGGGATGGATTCTATCCATTTGATGAAGTAATCAATGGCTGTCAAAATCCATTTATGTTGGGCTAAGGAGGATGGGTGAATTTCACCAATGAATTTAATACCCCATTGCTGAAATGGAACTTCTGTGGAGATGGGTTTGAGGGGTAAAGGTAATATCTTTTTCTTGCCTTCAAAGATTTGGAATTTGTGACAGGAGGTCAGATATTTCTTGACATCTGCAAAAAGGGTGGGCCAATAAAAACCTTCCCTTAAAGTTTATCAGCGGTTGTTTTCCAGTATAGGTGTCCTCCACAATCTCCTACATGAATTCTTGCATAACTTTGTCAGCTTCATCTTTTAATAAACAATTCAACAAAATGCCACCATTATCTTTCCAAAATAAAGCATTGTCTATGATACAATATTTCATTGATTTCATTTTCAAGAATCTACCTTTAGTTCTAGATAAACCAGGAGGAGCTTGTAAATTTAGTAAAACAAATATGATATCTATATACCAATGTGAAAATATTCATTGATCTGTGGAGTCGCCATCTCTTCGTGATCATCTAGAGAACCAATGAAATTTATATCCAAGGCCTGACAGTTTGATTCAACCATGAGTTTGGCTAAACCTTGGCCTTTGTTTAGTTTTGTGGGATTTATTTCAATATCATATTCAAAAATAGTGGAAATCCATTTGCCTCTCTTTCCCTCAGGCCCATTCTGTGTTAGAATGTCCTTTACTACTGAATTTGGAACATATGCAATGATGTGTGAGTATAGAATGTACACTCTGAAATCCTTAATAGCCTTTAATAAAGCAAGTGCTTGTTTTCCATTATATTATACTTTAGTGTAGCATCTATCAAAGATTTTCTGAAAAATGCAATAGGTTTCTCATAACCTTGATCATTCTTTTGCAACAAGACTGCTGCAATAGTATGTTCTGAAGCAAAAGAAAAATTTATAAAATATTTTATGAAATTAGGACTTATGAGGACAATTGTTTTAGTAAGGGCTTCTTTGATTGCCTCAAAAGAATGCCTAGCCTCTACTGTCCACTTAAGTGTTGAATCTTTCTTTAACTTGTTATTCAATTCTTTTATTAATTCTGCTAAATTAGAAATGAATCTTCTAAGAAAATTTATTTTACCTGCAAATGATTGCAATTCATTAATGTTTCTAGGGTGACTGATGTTTAGGATTGCCTCTATTCTAGCTGGATCAATTCTAATGCCCTCTTTTGAAATTATGTGTCCTAAGGGTTTACCTTATTCTAAACCAAAGAGTGTCTTCTTGGGATTCAAAGAAATGCCAAATTTCTACATTTTATGAATACTCTTCTTAGGTGATCTAGATGTTCATTATTTGATTTGGAAAAGATTGTGATATCATCTTGGTAAACAACTATAAATTCATGGATTTCTTTTGCAAAAGTTATGTCCATTTCTCTTTGGAATGGTTCTCTAGCATTCATCAATCCAAAATTCATTTTCAAATACATGAACGTACCCGAGGGAGTGGTACGTGCAATTTTTGCTTGATCCTTTGGCTGAACTAGGATTTGGTTGTATCCAGAAAATCCATCAAGTAATGAAATTCTGGATGACCCCACTACCCTTTGGAGAATATGGTCCATTTTTGGGAGGGGATAGTTATCCTTTAGTGATACTTTGTTTAAGTTTCTAAAATCAACACAGAGTCTGATTTCTCATGTTTTATTTCTAGTAGTGACTAAATTAGAGACCTAATCTGAATATCTAATAGGTGCTATACTTTGTGCCTCATACATCCTTTTTACTTCTTTTTCAATTAATGGCATAAGAACTGGATTAATTCTCCTAAGATTTTGTTTAAAGGGTTTCTAATCTTCTTTGATGGGTGTTTTATATTGAATAATGTTGGTTTCATAAGACTTGAGGTCTTCATAACTCCAAGAAAAGACATCTAGAAATTCTTTAAACATGCTTATGTATTTCAACTTTTCAGCTGGAGGTAATGCTTTGGATAACTTAACAAGCTTAGGTTTTTCTTATGTTCCTAGGTTACATTCTTCTATGTCTGATCTTAGAGGCTCTGTCTTTGGTTTCCTGGCTACATCATTTGAATCAAACAAATCTTCTAATGGGACTAATCCCTTAGGCAAAAATTTATTCTTTAGGTTTAAGATCTCATAATCATCATTAACTGATTCTTCTATTTCTAATTTTTCTAACTTATCTATTTCTACTTTAGTGAATTTAGTGGGTTTATTTACATCTACAACATTTATACGTATTTCACTATCCAAGGTGTCATCTACTGTACAATCAGTATCTATGTTACAGTTTTGGAATTCCCCTTCAACATTCATGAAATCATAGATTTGATAATCTTGTGAAAAAATCTGCTAATATTTCAAATTATCAGGTATAAACAGTCCTATGTCTTACCTTTGTAGTGTACTGGTGATTGGGCTGAAAAGGAAATTTGCAAGTGCTAGCAAAAGTGGCCAAACTGTGAGCTTGCATGTTCTGTTTCCTAGGAATAACAACAAAATCAATTTCAAGAAGCTCTTTAATCATATCTAGAACAATTTCTCTGTATTGGTTAAGTCTAGGATTATTCACAGAGTACTCTCCTCTAATTTGTTTTATGATCAATTCAGAGTCTTCCATGATAGAAACTCTCTTGGCTCCAAGTTTTCTCACAATTTTCAATCCTAAGATCAAAGCTTCGTACTCTGCCATGTTGTTTGTGCATTTAAAGTTTAATCTAAAGGCATGAACTTCAAAATGATTATTTTCCATGTTATGAATCCAAACTCCTATACCTTCTCCTGATCTGTTCACTGAATCATCAAAGTCTAGGTGCCACCTAGATTCATGAAATATATTTTCATTGTCAGGTTCTTATGTTCTTGTTTGACAACTGTGTTATTGTCCTTTCCAGTGTATGAATTACACAGAATGAAAGAATCCATATAAGAATGCACAAAATAAATAGGATAGTTCTGTGGTTTATCTATACTATTGACCATGTATTTCATTAAAGTTTCTCTACAAAGATTTTTGGGCTGACCAAATACTGAAATTGTGGCATAAGACATGTCTAATTGTAGAGATCCTTGAAATTTTACTCCCCATGAGCGAGACAATAACATTCCATACTTTGGAGGGATATCAACAATTACAATATCCATGACAATACCCTTACCTGGGTATTGAACTAGAGTGACACACAAATCTTTTATCAGTCCCAGGAATTTAACTTTACTAGAGTCAAAAGAGAAAAGATATTGATATGGTCTGGTTATATCTAAATCCAATGTCTCCATGATTTCTTTTGGCATTAAATTGTGAGATGCTCTTGAATCTAACATAGCATTGTGTAAGATTTGATCATGGATAGTCAAGCTAATGTAGAATGGAGGAATACAAATTTGTTCATGTTTTCCATTTACCTCAAGACCAAGGATTAATTCTGGTTGGTCATCATTTAGACTAACAAAGTCTTCTCCTTAATCTATATTCAGTGTTTCAGTGATTTGGGATTTGTACGAATCATTTTTTATCAATTTTGTTAAAGGAACTGATATTTTCAATTTGGCAATTTCATTTTGGATATTAAATGGAGTCAGTGTTTCGCCTAATTGAATGACTTCCTCCTTGGCAATTAGATTTTGTGTAGTCTATTCCTTCTTATCTTCAGTTGGTAATTAATTTTCTTTTCGGGTGTGTACTATTTTACTATTTTCAATTCTTTGTATTGGAATAGTTTCGGAAGTAGTTGAAATCTGAACAACTTTTGAAGCTTGAGCATCAGTTGATTTTTGGACATATTTTGAAGTTTTAGCAGCAGCTGATTTTTGAATGCCAGTTGAAGTTTTGACAACAGTATTTGTAATGTCTACAATTTTTGGACTAGATGTAATATTTGGAGTTTTTTGGGTTTCCCTAAAGAGAATTTGCAACACTTTGGTGGTAGGAGCTCCCACCTTTTTCTTGGTCTGAGTGTTGGGAGCAGGATCTCCCAAGGGCAGTTTTGGGGCTAAAAGCCCATTTTTAAGTCAAGATTTTGTAATATTATTGTAAAGACTCCGCATTTTGTGGTTGCAGAGCATGAAGGTATTATGTGTCACAAAGGGTAGTCCTCCCTTAGTTTTGTAAAGTAAAGTCGGTTGTAAGAGATCTACCCATGGTCCGCAGACCATGGGATTGTATAAAAAGCGCTAAGCTCTAAGTAGTTAGAGGCATCGAAGAAGCAAGAGTCATAGCTGTAGAGAAAGAAGTCTAAGTCTTGGGTTATAGTGTAGGTAGAGGCTCTGCAGCTGAGTACGCAGAGGCTTAGGGTAGAAGTCCACAACTAAGTGTGCGGACCCCTGCTCCTATGTGCACAGGGTGAACAGAGTCTGTAAGACTTGGAAGATATTAATAAAAGGAGTTATTCTACAATTTCTATGTATTTGTTATGTTGATGGGTTTGGATATTTTTGTGTATGAATTTCCTTTGTTATGCTTCTATGCTACGTGAATGAATACAGTTACATTGAATAATTAAACGCAATTACGAATATCTGATTACACGGCGCGGTGCCATAACAACGCAAAAGTACCTAAGCCCCAAGTTAGGCCTACACGAAGGTTGATTGTATACTTTCATGAAGGTATCTAAGGACGGAATAAATGGTTTGTCTTATAAGCCCTAGAGAGAGATCACTTGTGCGAAGGCAGGGATAGAAGAGATCAAACGACATCACAACCATCTCACGGTGCGGAAACTTGGTTCCAGCATCCCCCCATACTGCTTCGGTTGAGACTTCGATTTGTACTCCACGGGCTGATGCCAAAAGGGCCAGTAGTGTAGGGATTTGTTTGGCTAAATAACGTTGAACTTGGGTCAGGCCCCCTCAAGCCAACAAATGGTTCTGTTGCCGGGACCAAAATCTTCATATAAGAGATGTGTGATGTCGTATCACTAGAATCTAACTAAGAAGGATATCAAAGACTGGTTGGATAGAAAAATCCATCAATTCACGGCAAAGGAGAACAGAAACCTGTGACTGATAAAGGAACAGTGGTTGGACCAATACCTGTATACAGAGATCCACGAGATCTTTTTTTTCTCTTTCCCTATTGAGCTATACGAGTGGATCGCGAAGCTAGCAGATAGAAAAGTAAGGTGGAAACTTGACGGTCCTATTGTGTGGATCCCAGAGCTAGTGCGAAGGTTGGAAGCATCGGAGGATAAGATAACCCGTGATGTTGATCATTGGATCGATCGCGTCATAGGAGGATTTGTGACTGAATTCGCGGTCAACACCTCAGTTAGCTATAGCGAGGGGGAGCGACGATTTTTCAAAGGACCGTGAGGTAAGTACGTAAAATCTTTGAATACTTGGATTAAAATGTTGTTGTGCGAAAAAAAGGTTATGCAGCTACCTTGATGTTTGGGACTACGCGAAGCGGAAAAACTTACAGGAATGAAGGAAAAAAGGGTCCATAGTATAGCCCCTTGATTTTACCTCCGCGAAGAGAAAAATAAGGGATAGCAAACGTTTCTCTGCGAAGTACTATTCAGTTAATAAGACAAGGAGTCCCACGAATGCCACCTCCACCCACACCACCTCTAACTTCACCACCATCGCCTCCAACTTCACCTAGACCACCTCCACCTCCACCGTGGTTCAATATGGAAAATACAGTGAAGTTGTCTTTGTTCAAAGGCTTGGGAAATGAGGACCCAGACCAATTCTGGTTCATTGTGAGTACTGTAAGGGAAGCTCAAGGTATTACAAATGATCATATAAAGAAGGTGACACTAGTTAGTGCTCTGCAAGATTGCATGCTAACCTAGTATATTAAGTACTCTAACGATAACCCGAATGCTTTTGTAGCAGACATCTAGGCAGCACTAAATAGGAAATTTAGCAGGCGTAAATCTAAAGCGCAGTCGATTGTGGGATTCAAAGAGATCGCGATGCAACCAGATGAGACACCTTGGGAACTAGATCATAGGCTGAAATGTACAATCCGTGAAGCCAACATGAATTTGACAAATGGACAACATCACGAGTGGTTTGTGGCTTCGCTACCACCACACTTAAGGAGTGCGCTATCACAGCAAAAGATAACAACTCAGGCAGAGGCCTTGGAGATTTCCATGAGACTGCATGAGACTCCGATGCAAGATCCTAATCTAGGAGTTCAGCAGATCCATGTGTAGCTGAAGAATCTATGCCTTGAGATGCAAAGTCTGAAGCAGGATAGTACAGTTCGGCCAGAGGTATGCGAGGAGGTATGGTGCTTGAAATGCAAGAGTGAGGGTCATGACAAAGACAATTTCCTGGTCTTTGAAAATTACATTACAAGAGGAGGACTGATGCCTTTAAGGCTAGAAACTCAAGCAGGACCTAGCGCGAGGCCTGCATTATGGTGCGCTATCTACCAGGAGCCGGAAAACATGCCACATATAACTATCACTTGCTACAGAAGTATGTACAAGCACCGCAACAACTGTTCTACAACTTTTGTAGGTTGGTAGGACATGATGAGAGTACTTGCAAGAGCTATGAATTGATGATGGATAGAATTCTTGCCTATAGGGTTCTGGCTAAAACACGGTCCCTTGACCAGAATGCAGGGATGGCGTAGACAGGATTTTAGGGGCGCGGACGAGGCTGAGGCGGAGAAGGACTTGGTAGAAGTCGAGAATAGTTGATTTGCTACAATTGCAGAGGACTAGGAAACTATGCCCATGATTGCACTAATCCAACGCTTTTGTCGTGCAAGTATTGCACACAGTTCCATCATGAAATGGAAGATTGGCATACGCTGATAGCTAGGATATGTGACAAAGGGGAACTACCACCCCCGCCAACTTAGAACCTGCAAATGATGAGATTTGAGCTGCGCGAGGAAGATCCAAATGTAAATATAGTACTCAGAAGTGGAATCGTGATGGGAGATGACAAGGGGAAACAACCAGAAGATAGTACATGGGTTCGCAAAACCCCAATGAAAGAGGCTCAGTTTGATTTGGAGCGTGATTGTGAAACCTTCACGGAAGCTAAGAAGAGCTTCGCTGAGCCTTCCACCTCAGGAAGCAAGGATAAGCCTGAGCCAAAGATGGACCCCTCTATGCTCACAACTTTCCTAGAAAATTGTATGAATTTACTGCGTGACAGTAAGTGTTGGCTTGTTGGGGCCTGACCCAGGTTCAGAGTTAATTAGCCAAGCAAATCCCTATACTGCTGGCCCTTTAGGCAACAGTCTGTGGAGCCCAAACTGAGGTCTCACCCAAAGTAGTATGGGGGGGGGTGCTGGAACTAGGTTTCCGTACCCTTGAGATGTCTAAGGGGCCGATTTGGTCCAACTGCTAGTCCTTGCACATAGGTTGCTTCGTGCACTTCCCTAGGCTTTGCGTCTTGATAGATTTTCCTTCTAAACCCTAACCAGGGGGTGTGGGGCTCTCACGTTTCTGGAGAAACACTGTGCACTATTTCCCTAAATCACACCCTAGATCTTACTTGTCTTCTTAAACCGGTTACTTATATTCGTGTAAGTAGAAGCCTTGTGTTATATTTAGGTACACAATACATGCATATAAGTTCGCGCAACAAATAAAGAGTAAACTTGCAAATTATACCCAATAATACATAAAGCAAGAAAAGATACACAGAAATATGGTAAAATTCTCTTTATTAATTATTCCCATGGTTACAGACCCGAGCTTCCCTGCGCACTTAGCCGCAGTGGTCTGTGCACTCAGCTGTGGACTACTAGGCCTCTGCGCACTCACCTGCAGATCCTTCTCCTACTCTATGACCCAAGACACACTTTGCACTTCGACTCAAGCTCTTAGACTCGTCATGATTTCATTCTATTATCTTACTCTTCTTGACTGTCTTCTACATTTAGAGCCCCACTCTATTTATATAATCCCATGGTCCGCGAACCATGGGTGGATCTTTTAAGCCGACATTACATTACAAAAACAAGGGCAGACAACCTTGTGACTTTATTATTACTTCACGCTCCGCACTCACAAATCGTAGAGCCTTTACAAAGGACTTGGTCAAAACTTGGGCTTTAAGCCCCAAAACATGCCTTGGGGGGATTCCATGCCCAATAGGCCCCAACAGAAACATCGTGACTCGCCCTCAAGTCACTTTGTTGGTGTGGATATCTTTGCATGGAGTCCCTCCAACTCTACTCAAATCGCTACAAGGTCGGTAAAGCACTATACCTGTTGGATCTCCTGTACCTGCTGTTCTGAGACTACGGTGTCGAAAATGCTTCCCTGGAACTGTTCTTGGGTCCCCTGCATCTGTGCGAGCTTGCCTTCAATTGCTATGGTGATAGTGAAGGCCTCGTTGATCCAATGCTGAACGCACACCTTCAAGACTGCTTATTTGTGATGTGCTGCATCCAGCTGCTCTTTTAGTGCTTTAGCCTGTTGCATGTGCACGAGCCTCTAAGTGAGGGCCACCATCTGTGCGGTCCCTTTGACACTGTCGTACTGTTGCTGGAGCTCATGCACTTCTGTCTTTAAGTGCTAGATGTTGGGGTCCTCCTGTAAATTCATGAGGACCTCAAATGATTACTCCAATATTCTAGTGCAGTCCCTTATTGCACTGCCGATCTCTTCCAGCCCTGATGTAATAGTGTTGGCACACTGTTCTCTTACTTCTAGAGGGGTAGATGGTTGTTCCTGCAACCGCAAATTGCTATCTGAAGGTTCAGCTCCAGCTGAACCTTAGCCATTTCTTCCCATGCCTCGCGCACCCCTGCTTCTAGTTAGTGGATGCACGCCTCTGCTGGGATGGCCAGCTCAGGGATCATCTAACAGGCTTCTTCCAGAACCTGTTTCATCTGCCTATTCTGAGACACCACTTTGTCACGTTGCAAGCTCAACTGCTCCATGCTGATCTTTTTCTCGCTTAGTACTTGCAGCACGTGGCTCTCCTTAGCTCGCAGTTCTATAGTAATCCCATCCTGTAGAACGTATAGCGTCTCCCATGGGAGCGCAGCCATGTTGATCCCGATACTTTTCAGTGTGCTAATCATAGGCATGTCAGCCTCATTTGTGGTGACCAGTGCCCCTTCTAGCAGCACGATGGTGTTTTTTGTCCGGGCGCACATCATCTGCTCTGTTGTAGTTGTCCCTACTATGAGGCTGGTCGAGAGGGTACCACCCTGAGTAGTGCGTACCTGCAACTCCTACAGCTGCGGTCGAAGGTCCCCCAAAACAATTTGGTTCTCTTGTGCAAAAATTCTGGAGGGCCTCAGAGGTGACATCAGGCACCATCTCGCCGATGTCGTGCAGATCACCCTCAGTAAGAGTGATCAAGTCAATAGACAACTTTGATGCCTTAACCTTTTTGCATGGCCTCGTCCACTCGCTTGTGTGCTAGCGCTTCAGTTGTGTTGATGCAGTTTGTGGATCCGCGCCACCCTCTTCTTCCTCTGCTCCCTGCCCATGTGAAGGCGACTTTTGGCCCTCGCGTGCCTTCTTGGCTACCTCCTGCACTGATGTTGTTGCTGCGTCCTTTTTCTGTTATGTTGCTATCTATGTAGCGTCCTGGGCCTCTTGCACTTTGGCTGCCGCTGCTTCTTGCCTTCTCTTTTTTGCTAACTACGCCATGTGTAGTTTGGCCTCCTCTTTCTTCTTCTATTCCGTAGGCTTCTCGATTGCCACGATGTCTGGGGCGCGCCACTCTAGTAGCCATGTCTCCAGTACATCAAAGATTACATCGTCCGTGGCTATAAAGGGTAGCTCTCACCATTGCTTCGCCAGGTCCTTGGGAGCTCTGATATATATACTATGGAGGTTCGCTTTAAATTCTGCAAAGGTTTACAGGCTATTATAGACAGTGGGTGATAACCACGGCTTTCAATTAATCCCCATTCTGATGTTCATTTCCATGAACACCCAGAAGATCTTACTATCGTGGATCCGGTTTGCGTCCTTTGTGGACCAGAGTGAAGCTTACTTCGTGGCCTCTGGTAGATCCCTGTCCTCCATCAATTCCCCTACCACGAGCACTATGGAAAGTAGAAGCCATGCAGAGTGGAACATTTTTCCTTATTGTTGGGCCTCGCGGCAATTTTCCAGGAACTCCTTGTAGAGGAACTCGGACCAGTTAAACTGGACCCCCTCCGCACACTGCTCAGCAAGTGCTACCACTCACATGGGTACCTCATCCATGCGACACTTGTGCATAGCCTTACTTGCCAGTATTTGGGTCACCACTTTTACTTCTTTGTTGTTTATGTTGGATATGGTGTAGCCCCTTTTCTTCTTCTCCAGTTTATATTTCTTCTTCATGGCCTCCGCGATGGCCAAGTCACTACTCTTCCCCTCCAAGATGTCTGCGAGGTTCTCTCCTTTGCATGGAAGCTGGGTAATGCGGTGAATCAAGTGGTCCATGATGGTGTTGGGTAGTGGATCCCCCACGTAACAGTTTTGGGGCTTAACGCCCACAATTTTGGGTATTGGTATTATAAAGGCTCCGTGAAATGCACAGAACGTGAGTTGTAATGAGTCAAGTCAAAGGGTAGTCTGCCCTAAAAGATTATAATCTAATATAGAATGTCTCAGCCTACCCATGGTCTGCGGACCATAGGAATGTATAAATAGAGCGAGGCTCTAGGTGTAGAAGGTAGTTAAGTTAAGATAGGATCTAAAGTGTTATGGGTTGTTGACGGAGATATTCGCTCTAAGTCTGTAAGTCCGAGTCGAGGGTTGTAGAAGTAGGAGAGGCTTCGCAACTGTGTGTGTAGAGGCCTAGTAGAGTCCACAGCTATGTGCGCGGACCCCTGCAGCTATGTGCACAGGGTAGGAAGTGGATTGTAACTGGAAAAAGCATTAATAAAGATAAGTTGATTTTGGAATATTGCATATCTATTGCTTTGTTTCTGTTTATGCATATGTTTACAGTTTATGATTGTGCGCATTTCTGTTTATGTTAAACGGTAACTGAAGGTATTATGCCTGCTTAAATTAATTCAATACCTATAATAATGCTAAGCTCAGAAAGGGTAAAGAGCATATGCACTCGTCATTCTAGCTATTGTTGAGGTAAATCCCCTCTACGGACAGAGGCGACCCCTACTAGCCCAAATGGGGTCTAGAACCAATCAAACAATGCTAACACGCATGTTCCTAATTCCAAATTAAAGACCAATGATGAGGGCCTACCTGGATTCCAACGCTAGTACTTGTAGAAGAGTCGACACTCCCGTTCCTTTGCTCTGGCCGGTCACGATCGCCACGATCCTCGTGAATGGACACCTGCACATGCAAAGAACAACACAAACAGAGGCATAAAATCCAATAGATGCAACTATATATCAGTTAGAAAGGATATAACTCAATCATCATTACAAAAGACAATAAGAGTGGAACCATAATGATAGTCGTCTATTATTGATAAACAAAGAAGAATACAACCATAGTT
>APFE030165723.1:86309-145345 GCA_000404065.3 Pinus taeda
CCCCCCCCCCCCCCCCCCCCTGTTAGATACAGTGTGAGAAGATGAAGAGATCTCAACAACAAGACTTTTCAATATTCGAGAACAAATCCTACTGTATGAGTGAAATATTTGCATGGTTGTTGAAGCCCATTCCCAAGAAGTGATCCATCCAAGATGAATCTTTGTTCTTGCAGGATGTTTGTTTTTGAAGCATTTGTTTGAAGAATGAATGGTTTTATGACAGTTATTACATGGATGAAGATCAAAACAATGATCTTTCATATGGCTAACTCGGTCATAGTGTTGGCATTTCACAATATGTTGTTGTCGTTGTGGAAGAAGTGAAAAATATGGAACAACTGAAGGTGAATGATCATGAAGGAATCCAACATTCTGAAACTGGATGGGCTTTGAGTAATCTGGAATATGAAAGGAAACCTCCTTGTCATATCCAAGACCTATTATGTGCTTATTGTGGATAAGTTCTTCCCAAGGTCTGATGATGGGCTTGGGAAATGCAGACTGAATTTCTGCATATGCATGTAACCTTGCTGCTTCATTAGGAACTGGATATGAATTTGTAACAATATTGACTTCTTGTTTATGGGATTCTATTTCATTGTTCTAAACAGAAACAAGTTTAGAATGATGACTCCATTGTTGTAATTCTGCTCGATGTAGCTGAGATTCAAGCTGCAAACAATCAATGTTTTCCTGTGCATTTTACAAACAAGTTTGGATGTCAAAGAGAGTGTCTTTGTTGACCTTCATCATGTCTTCAATAGTAGACAACATTAATTTCCTCAATATCTCTAAAAAATCATTTATTCTAGCCATTATCTCAGCAAAAATGAAGACTTCAAAGGATTTCAACTAGAAATGCACCATTTTTCTTTAAGCTTCTTTTATTATGGCTTCAATTGATAAAATAAATCCCAAGAGATAGAGGTGGACATGGGCCCAAAATAGTAAAAAAAAATCTGATATATTTCTGCAATTATCTCCAAAATAACATTGTAATTTGACTTTATATGTTTCAATGATTTAAATAGCAACCACGCACCAACCATGCATCATTTATGTGAGCCAACATACCCATACCAAATTATAGTATTCATAGAAAGATACCAATGAAACATGCACGATCTTCCATATACTTACATCATGGCTTTCATACACCACAGATTAGTTGCAACAAGTATACATACCATTCAAGCTGACATCATGCTCCAAATAATGTATCAGTTCCTCTTTGTAATAGCCCGAACGCAAAATAATGCACCATATATTGCTACTAGATGGAGGAAGATTAATAGGAAGAGAACTCACTTTTGATCCTTACAGTACCTGTGGGAAATTACCATTACAAAGTTGGACGAGGAAACATGTTCTTTGCATTACCAACTAAGTCAGGAATGCAATGAACGACATCCTCTGAAGTACAGGTTCAAAGAGTTACCATCGTTTTCACCGCCAGTGGAATTTTCGTGTTATGGAGGAAGTCTTGGGGACAAAAAGCACTATTTTGTCTATTCCAATCACAATCTATGCAATCAACTTGTTTATCAAGAAACGCCCCTTCAATTAAGGATTCCAGGGGAAATAGTCAACAACCACTAGATTTTTCAAAACCAACATTCATACCTCGCACTCGCATGACAAAGAGTTGAGATTTGGTATACCTCACCTCCTTTACAAAGTTCATAAAAGAGTTTTTTTCTACCATAAGCTTAGGCACAAACATGAAATTTTGATATGCCCCAATCAATAACATAAGTAAAACAATGACACAAGTATTAGGAGTCGAATCTTTAGGGGCTCTCCTCTCTTAACATATTCAGGAAACTGTGATTGATACTTATTTGGCTCATATTCTCTCAATGTCATCATGTATAAAGCAAAGTGACCTCCAAAAATATACTTTTGATGGAACTCAGCATCCAAGCTCTTGCTTTCCTTGGTATAACCAGCAAAAGACTTGTCATTGTGAGGAATATCTAATCCTCCATCCAAAGCACCCTTTAGAGCTCTGAAAACTCTATTTCCAGTGGTGGTCCTCACAAGACCTACATCCAAAAAAGCTCTGAATGGCCTCCCTGAATCATTTGGCTCAACATTGTAGTCCTCTCTAGTGGCCTCCTCATTCCCAACATATTGATTGTTGGGTTTGCTTGAATTGCAACATGCACTGACTTGTACAATTCTTCTATGTTCTCAGGCTCAATACCTCTCTTATACAAATTTTCTTGCAAATGATAACAATTATGGGAAATTTAACATACATAGCTTGGAGAGCTACATATGGTTGGACACTACATCACTACGAGCTTTAAATGTTCTTGAAAGTAAGACAGATGCGGACAAGAATTCCAGCTTGTTTAGACTGATGAATAGGACTTGTATTGTTGGTACGGGGAAGAGGTTGTTGAACAAGTGGCTCAAACAACTTCTATTAGATTTAGGCAAGATCAAATGTAGGTTAGATATAGAAATTGGACCTCCCTTAACAACGCAAACACCACAAGCATGCAAAGAGGGACAGGGGCTTTATATGCAACGTTTCCCTAAACCTGAATTAGACATCCACCACAATTCAACGTACACGGTGGTCAACTTGCAAGCATGCATCTACATCCAATGTTACCTCCCCACGATTTTGGTAATGATGGTCAGTTTCCTAACATGGGTGCACCTACACGAGGTCTCAACTTCCACACTACCAGCACCACATGTATATGGAGAATTCTGTGTCCAGGATTGTTCTCGACAAAGAAGAGCGTATGGAAGTCAAAGCAACAGATGATATGGGAGTTGATGTGTTACTATGCTCAGTAGAATGGCAGCGAGAATGGCACTAATATTCCTAAGGGAAGGAGCGTTATATTCATGCATAGGGAATCACCAATGTTCAGGTATTTAAACGTGTCAGGTACATCAACACAACATTCAATTCATGGAAAATAGCTCAACCAACAATTCATTCAATGACCCTTTCAAAAACAATGTGCAACTGCTTAACACAGCACTTAGAAGCACCATTCAAACGTACAAGACATGAATTAAAGAATCGAACAGAAAGATAGGTGACATATCTGAATTTGATGGAAAACACCCATTTTTTTGTTATTTCGAGAGAATGGGCAAAGATGGCAGGTTGTAAGGAGAGAACCCAACTCAAATATAGATGACAAGGGTTTCAGAATAGAAAATCTAAGTGGCAGCGGGTCAAGAATGACCATCCAGCTCTGATACCATGTTAAACACATACATGGCAACACTAGTATATTAAAGATAAGCATGAGAGTATATTTATTATTTGACAATGATATACATTTATAGTACATTCATGTAACTATTGGGTTCCACATCCCAAGGTCTCTTGGACTTCCTTAGTCTATTCGGCTTCCACACCAACCCTTAGAGGATTAGGTGTCCAACAATGCAGTCGATCAAGTGTCTATGAACTTGCCTATCCACGAGGACATCAATTTGTTCATGGATAAGGATATCAAGATCAGTGACAATCGCATCACAATGAGCAGCACCATCAGTAGCAACAGAAGGCAGCCCACCTACACACAACGAATGTAAGAGGAAGGTTGCTGACAACATAAAGGTAGAGCAAAGTTGCAAGTTCAATGTAGATCCACTCATGAAAAAAATAGTTTTGGAGATTGAGGCTATGAGGTAATGGAATGACATGGATATCACATGAAAGTAGAGAACAAAACAAAGAATAAGTTGCATGTACTGAAGTATAAACTCAAGGAATAATACGAGCTACATAGACAAGAGAATGAGTTGCAGCAGGAACATGTACAGCAGGGGCTGCAACACACATAGACGGATGAAATTGTGCACGTACAAGTTATAGATCCATCCCAGCAACTGGCACAAAGTAGAAAATGTGGGAAGTGTTGTTGATCACATGTAAGGGAATTCAACATCATGCATGTCATTGTGCACACACATGTGATCCCACTCACTTGGCACACTCACCGAGGTGAAGACAAGAAGCAAGGCCAACTGGAGCTGAACATGTATTTTGAAAATTTGATGCACATGACCACCAGCACATGCTTGGACATTAGCACATACACTATGCATCAAAATGTTGTTAGTCCCATAGCACCTAGGACAACCATGTGCATGATATCAGATGAGTTGGACATGTAGAATTCATGCAGAAACTCTGATAGATCTAGAATTCTAGTTAAATTAAACACAAGTAATTTGTTGATATTCAAGATAGGAGAGAAAGAATTTGATCCATAAAATCAATTTATTAAATTAATGAACAATAATAATACATGAGCAACCAAACCTCTAATCCCAAAGGGAGGTGGTTATATAGAAATTGCTGAATCTAGAAAACTAGGAAAAAAACTAGTAAAAAACTAGAAAAGGCTAAGAAAAGCTAAAGGGAGGCCTAAAATAGCAAAAATGACTCAAGACAACCTATGCCAACTATCAGCCATGAGGAAATCATGAGGAGGGGTGCATTTCCCATGGAAGGAAACTTTAAAACATGCTAAAATGGTTCGGGGAACCAAATCCCTTGATTTAAGGGGGAATCTTTATGTGGGGTGCCAATCCTCAAATAATCCAAGTGGATGAGGTTTGGTTAGGTGTGAACATGCACTGAGATGTCTAAATGGTTGTACCAATATTTCCATAATATTAAGCCTTTAAAGGCAAAAAACAAGGGAAAGTTGTTCCACTGAGCTAGTTTACCAAAAACCAAGTGTGAACATGATTTTTAGTGCATGTGGCTATGTCAAGGATACTTAGGCTAAAAAATAAATGTAGATGTTAGGATTATATTCCAACACCTCCCCTTCATCCTAAATCACTTATCTAAATTGAGTCCCGACCAAGATGCCATGTTAGGTACTCAGGTACAATAAATAAAAGATCCTCGTAAAATTAAGAAAGAGGGAAAACCTCGTGGGAACGCCCCTCCCCCCAAACACCTCCCCCCCCAAAAAAAAAAAAAAAATGAAAAAAATGGGCTAATGGCCAGAAAGGGCCTTACCCAGCTGTCTCTACCACTCCAAGCATAGCTCTTAGTTCTAAAAATTTATTTTCAGTGAAAGACTTGGTGAAGATGTCTGCAACCTACTGCTCAGTGGGGTAGTATTGCAGTGATATGACTCGGTCACAGATCAGCTCGTGGATGTAATGCATGTGAATCTTGATGTGCTTGATCCTCTACCTCTAAACTGGACCAATAAATATCTGAATGGACCCCTTATTGTCACAAAATATGAGAGTCAGTAGTGGATACTGAATACCAAACTCGGAGAGAAGCCCCTGTAACCAAACAACTTATGTAGCTGCATTTAATGCACCTCTATACTCAGCCTCAGTTGTAGATAAAGAAATAGTGGATTTCTTCTTGCTAGACCAACAAAAAGGCCCTGAACCAAAGCTAAAAACATAACCAGAGGTGGACTTGTGGTCTGTACCATCGCGAGCCCAATCAGAATCTATGTACACAATCAGTGAAAGTGGGAAATCTGCTGCATAAAAGATACCCAAGCTGGAAGTAACTTTCACATATCTAAGGATTCTCTTTGCAGATTTCCAGTGAAGTTCATGGTGCTCCTACATATATCTAGAAAAAAACTCCTACCTCAAAAGATATACTAGGTTGGGTGTGAGTAAGATACAACAAACTCCCAACCAACTGTCGATACAGTGTATTGTCCACCAAAGGTGTAGTACCCTCATCCTCAAATATAATCCCCGAAAGAAAGGGAGATGTTGTTGACTTGCATTCTATCATCTAAAAGTGGACAAGTAGATCTGATGCATAGTTAGATTGTGCCATCTTGATCCCTGAAGTAGACTGAGAAACTTCAAGACCAAGAAAGTAGTGCAAGAGTCCCAAATTTGTCATGGAAAATCGATCGTGCAATGCTGATTTTGCTGAATCAATAGCTAAGGTAAGGTTCCATGTCATCAGTAAATCATCTACATAAAGTACTATCAACAAAAGGGAATCATCATGTTGCAGCAAATAAACATTCGGATCAGATTTTCATTGAATGAATCCAATGGAAAGGAGGAAAGAATCCATCTTTGCACACTAGGCTCTGGGAGCCTGTTTTATGCCATACAAAGATTTCTTTAATCTGAAAATGAGGGAAGAGTTCTAAATGTATCCCTGTGGCTACTCCATATATATATCTATATATCTAATATCTATATATATATATATATATCTATATATTATAGTAATATATTATATATCATATATATATCTATATATATATATAAATATATATATATATATCCTTATTGATATCTCCATGAATAAATGCACTCTTCACATCCATGTGATGAACTTCCCATCTACGAGAAGCAGCAATGGCTAAAACTAATCGAATGGAGTCCATTTTTGCAACAGGTGAAAATGTCTTTGTGTAGTTTATGCCATGTACATATGAGTACCCTTTTGCAATAGTTGAACTTTGTAAATTCTGATCTCACCATCTGTAGCAATATTTTTTCGATAGATCCGTCGACATCGAACAAGTTTTCTTCCTTTCGGAAGTGGAACCAAGTCCCATGTGTTGTTTTCCATGAGAACAGAGTACTCTTCATCCATGGTAGCCTCCCAAAGCGGGTTTCCAGTAGCCTAGAGTGTGAGTGTGGATCTGAACCAAGTTTCATATGGAAATTTATGGGAAGAAATGGTTCAGTGGTAGCCGGGTCTTGAGGAGCCCCAAAAAACTATGGTCTAGTCCTTCTCACATCTATAGGATCACTGACTAGTTCACCTGCATCTTGCAGGGTTTTCTCTGCCCAAGTTGGAAGCTAAGTTGGAGCAGCCATGGCCTACTCCCCATCCTCTAAATCATACCCAAGAGGTTTCTCTAATGTCTACTCTAAAGTGCTCGAAGAAGTTTCGGACTCCTCCTCATCAGTGGCAACAAGTAGTTCCTCGGCAGGGTCTGCTGAAAAATAATGCAGTGCTTCTTCTTCAAACTTCACAGTTCCAGCTACAAGAAACCTTTTAGTGTGAGAGTCTAGCAATATATATCCTTTGACACTATTAGGATATCCAAAAAACATACATTCAACACTTTGAGGCTCCAAAGCCTTCCTCTTATTTGTCAAAATGTGAGCCCATGCTCGTGAACCAAAAATGCGAAAGTGCGACACTTTCAGTTTCTTACCTGTCCAACATTCAAATGGAGTGGTGTCGTTGAGTGATTTGTGAGGAATGCAGTTCTGAATGTATGCTGCACAATTAATAGCTTCATCCCATAGCTTAGGAGCTAATGATTTAGACTGTAGCATACAATTGACTATCTCTTTTAACAATCGAGTTTTCCTCTCCGCGACACCATTCTGTTGTGGTGTATATGGTATTGTGTGTTGTAGTTGTATACCTACATCAATACAAAGTTGTTGCACATAATTGTTGACATAATCCCCCCCATTATCATTACGTAGTATCTTAATCTTACACCTAGTCTCATTCTCAACAAATTCTTTAAATTATATAAGCCATTCAAATACTTCCAACTTTAATTTCAGAAAAAATACCTAAGTAAAGCGAGAGAAATCATCTATGAAGGTGAGTACATATCGAGCCTTACTGATTGAAGGTTACAAGAATGGGCCCATGATGTCACTGTGAATCATCCCAAGAGGTGAAGAAGTTCTCTGTGTCTTCCCTTTGTCAAACGTTTTCTTCGGATGCTTGCCAAGAATGCATCCTTGACATACACTACTTGTGAATTTAATAGCAGGCAATCCTTTTGCCATGTTCTCCTTGTTCAATTGATGCAAGTACTTATAGTTTAGATGGCCAAATATTTCATCCCATAACCTACTGATATCCTTATATTGTGACAGAAATACAATTCTAATAGATTTAGGAACAAAGTGGGAGAAGAAATATATACGATAACTGTGATTTGCAGTTCCATGTGCAAGTTGTGAGCTCGTAGAAATTTCGGTAATCACTGTGGAGTCTGGAGTGAACTCCACCTTCCCTCCAGAGCTGGAATGAGTGATCTGATATATTGAGTGAAGATTTGTGGACAGCGAGGGAACATGAAGCACATTTGTGAAGTAGACCCCTTCAAGGTCTACAATTCCTTCTCTCCACACCTTTGTGGGTGTGGCATCTCCCAAGTAAATTGGGGATTTGGTGCTTTCTTCGAAGGAGGAAAATTCATCTTTTGATGTAGCCATATGGTTCAATGCACCTAAATCAAGGATCCACGCTGATGGAGTGGATGTGATACCCATTAAATCATGACCATCTCGTGCTCTCCCTCTCCCATCTCTCGTTCTGTTATCATCCTTCTTCTTTTCATTCTCGAGCATGGTGAGTGTTTAGTCAATTTAGTGTCCTAAATTACTTTGCATAAATTATCAACTGAGGTTCGTAAGCTAATGAAGTGTAGTGCACTGTATGTGCTTAGTTAACCCTTCTTACTTCGTTGCTTTGTATTTTATATCATTTTTGGGGTTTTTGTTCTTTGATTCCCAATGATGTATAATTTGAACTATGAGAAACTGAATCTAAAATTCCTAAAGGTGAACCCAAGAGCTTAGAACTAGTCAAAATCTAAGTTAAAAGAAGGGTAAAAAAATAGAGCATATGTCCTATGTTGTCACCTAATCCTAATTCATGATTCTAATTCTTAAAACCAAAAGTAAATTTGTAAGTCATGTTGAAATAAATACAAGGAATGAAATTAACTGAAGTACTTCTAGTTACTCTAACCTTCAATTTTGAAAGATAACCTCCTTGAGATGGAATTCAAGCAACTTTTGTACTTCATGATCTAAAAAAACTAAATAAAATCATGCAGAAGGTAACCGATTGGTTTCAACCCTTATGTAAAGTGAACGTTTAAGCATTTAGTTTAGGATGGATATTAGCTTGAAATGGTGACCAAAAACATTCACTAATACAGTGCATTAACAACCTGAACTAGGAAATAAATCACAAAAACAACGAGTAAACTAATCAACAATGCATCCCCATTACTTTCAATCTTACTCATGTTTAGAACTAGAGTCATTTCCTTTATGAAATGGATTGGAGAAAGAAGACTACACAAGTGAATTCTAACATTATGCTATTGATCAAAACTAAAAGAAATCAAACTACAAGAAATCAACATAAGTTATAAACACTACTAAAAGCAAATGATGAAATTAAAACTGAACAAATAAAACAAATTAAAAGAAAACCTCCTTCAGCATAGGGGCCCTTTGAAACTGACTGGGTTGAGCTGCTAACTTAATTCAAAATGCTCCTTCAAATGATCATCAGTCTGTTAGAGTCGGTCTTGTCAGTCCTTTTTTAGAGATCAAAACTCTTTCTGCATTTCATTTTTAGAAGTCTCGCTCCATTCACTCAGCTGCATTCCGCTAGGGGCATCTCATAATCTGATGGAAGGGTCTTGTGAGTCATTTCCCCTCATACCTTATCCTGCTGGTTTAGGTCTGTTTGTCAAATAATTTTAAAGGTCATTTACAATTCTGTTCAAATCTCTTGGTCAGCAAAGAGTTAGTAGGTCTAGGGTTTGCAAATTGTTGTTCTCAAAGTGCTTCAATAATACTTGCAAGCTAGAGGAAGGTTCAATAATTCACTCAAATGATTTTTCTGAGCAAGAAAAGATGAATTTTGGAAACTTGAGAGAGGTTTTTGTCCACAACAGGCCAAGGAAGAAAAACCTCCTTCACTTTTTACACAGGTGTCATGGTTTTATAGGAATGTCAAAAATACAATTGCCTCGGGAGGATTGATGCACCTCTAAAGTGACCTTGGGAAAATCATGTTTCCTCCTAGCTTGGTTATCCAATTGACTTGCTTGATGAGTAAAATGATAGATAGACACAAATAAATTTCCAATGAGCTATCATGAGCTCCATTTGGAGTTGAGGAACAACTTTAAAAGTTGACTGCAACAGCACTCTACCTTGAGGTAGCCTCATTTGGCACATTTTGACTAGTCTTGGGATATTTGACTTTTGACAAGGCAAATGAACTCCAAATTGCAACATTCTGATTGGGTTGGAATGTAGACTCAAAGACCTTTCCAAAGAGCTATCATGCACCCAATTTGGACATAGGGAAGGCTTCCAACAGGCTCCTGCAAAAAGGCGCAGCGCACAAAGGGAGCGTGGCGCACTGGGAGAAATTTTCTAGTGTAAATTTACACTGGCGCCGCGCACATGGGAGGTGCGGTGCACTGGGCTAAAAGGCCTGAATTTCATTGAAATATTCCTCCAAATTGCAAATTATTCATTCCAAAAGTAGGTAAAGCCTCCATTTTTTTGTTTCATCCAAGTTTGTGCTAGGGTATGGTGGTTTATGGATGCTAATGATTGAAACAAAATTTCAAACCCTTTCATTTTGAGTTTCTCACATGTGAACTACTGCCTAGGGTTTCAAAACTTTTTCACCACCAAGGTTACTCTTTTCCATTATTTCTCTTGTCCTTAATTCCTTCTTTTCCTTAACTCCATTGTTCCCCATCCCCTAAAGTTACTAAACCCCTATCCTAAATTCCCTTTCCCAAAACTTTCAAAGGTGAAACCCTAAACCCTATCCCACACATAAAACCCCTCAAACCCTCCTATATTTCCCAAACAAATCTCTCCCAATAGCCCTTAATCCCTCACTATTTTTACCTCCCCTTACTATCCCTCATGTCATTATTTTCTCTTGATGACAAAGGTCAAGCACATCATCAAAGGCATTACAGGACAGTGTGACATATCAACACCTATTTGTCCAAGACAGTTTGTCTACCAGCAGACATGACATCTGATCCGTCATATGATCATGAAGAAGAGACACACAATGATTCACCAACAAAGGTACATGGACCCAGGAGGCCTCATAGAGGTGGCAAAACATCTGTGAAGACCAACAGGCTGCCCAACGAAGCCTAAATGAGAAGACACCTATTCAGCAGGAGATAGAGGCTGATCGAGAGAATTGGCTCGAGAGGATCAACATCCACTTAGAGGAGCTGTTGGTGAAAGGAAACAAGGACAAGTACATGCTTAGGCACATGAAAAACCATTATTGGACACGCAATCATGTTTGCAAGGCACGGATATGGAATTTAAAGCCAAAACTAAAGAAGGCAATAAGGAAGAAAAAGAGGCAAAGGGAGCATGATTATCTTCAGATATTGGCCGAAGCCTCTTTAGCTTAGCATGACACTTGATGGACAAGCTCCACCCCAAATTTCAAGAAATTTGGGGTATTTTTGGCATTTTGACAAATTTTGGTACAAAAAGCAGGGTTTTTCTCACTGTGCGCCGCTTCTCACTGTGTGCCATGCCACTGGCGTGACGCTTATGATAGGCAGCTCCAAATCATGAAAGGTTTACATTTTTTGATTCAGCATGAAAAATCATGACTTCTGGTGCATGGCCAAGAATTTTGGGCAAGTTTTGAGTCCTCATGAGGTCAAAAACACTCCAAAAATGACCTCTCTGCCCCTATTTGGACACATAGGGAGCAGTCTTGGGAGATTGATGTTTTGGAGGGGAAAATGAGCACAAAATTCAGAAATTCCACATGGGTTGGAAAGTAGATAGGTATGGATTTCTAACAAGAACACTTGGGCACAATTTGGACTTCAGCAAGTACCTCAAAATCACCTCCAAAGTGGCACAACGGATACAGTTTTGGGCGTGGCGCACAGAGACCCAAAGGCCAAAATCACTTCCGCTCCGCGAAATTTCAATTCGTGATTTTCTCCAAGTGGGGCCACTCATTTACACTATATTTTTCTCAGCACCTAAGGCAAATTTTAAAAAGTATTTTCACTAAAGGTTGGCTTCTATCCAAGTGGCAAAAGGAAGGCGAGCAGTCACCCACACATCTAAGCTACAGTTTTGTCATTTCTGTAACGCTGCACCTGCCACTAATGGTTGGCTTTCCATTTCCAGTTTGTAATGATTTGAAAAGCTCCCCAACTTTGGGTCGTTCCATTTCCCAATGGAAAAGTATATTTATTGTATGTAAAACCATTTGCAAAGGGTTGGTTGGAATTTTTGGGAGTAGTGGGAGAGAAAACTCAGCTCTGCACTGTGCATTTTGGCCAGGGAATTAATAAAATGATGCAGCTCTGATTCATGAGATTCATGTGGTATGATGCTTAGAAAATTTTTCTTCTTTCTGTTTCATGTGTATTTTTTATGTTTTGTACAGTCCATTCATAACCATTTCCAGTAGAATGATTTAAAGTAAGAAAGGCGGAATCCAGTTCACTGCTCTGCCTCGGTAAGGTATTCATGTTGTATGTTTATTCTTTTGTTTGAAAAGGATTCATTTGCTATGCCCTTTTCAACCTCTTAACAATCTTTCCATTCCATATTACTTCAATCTTACTGCTAAACCTCGTGCCTATCTTGCCTCATGAAATATTTTGTGTCCTTGATTTAATTTCCCAGCTCACGTGTTCCTTTGGTCCCTTACAGCCCAGAAAATTCAGTCATTCAAAAATCGCCTTTTCCACATCTATTTCCTAGCCTAAAATAAATATTTCAGTTTAAGTCATCTCATACCATATTCTTTATTCCTCACTGAGCGTGACTCGGAGAGAGCCCTCTCCTGTTCTGGTAGGGCTAGCTACCAAACTGAGCGTGGTTTGTGGTTACCCTGAATTTTGCCTTCTTTCAGCCTAAGGCAGATTTAGGTGCTAACATAGTGGTGACTCTACTGGGGAAAAAATGGTTTGCTTGTAGATTTTCTTGCCCCAAGACATATCTCAAGTTCAGATCTGATGGTTGATGGTGGACAACAATCATATAGAAGATGGTTGAAATCATTCACCTGGTGACTCCATTCACTGAAGAACCTAGCAATCGGTGCCTCATGGTGACTATACTTGAGGACTAACTCTTTCTCTGCGAAAATGGAAGGATCTTACACAAAGTTCAGGAATTCAAAGTGGAATGGTATTCAGGACCTACTCTTCTTTCTTGTGAATTACTTCTTTGTTGTTCTTGAAGTTGTCCTGAAAGTTTTTCAGAACTTATTGTATGATAAAGGTGATCAAAATCTTCAATCAACCCGTTCAAAAAGCGTAAATACTAAGTTTCCCTTTGATCCTGGCCTCCTTACGTTTCCTACATCTTATGATAATTCTTTACAAAGTGATGAGCCTAAAGAAAACAAAATTGATCCCATAGCTCTTGTATATATTCCTACAACTATTATAATCCCAGATAGGTATAAACCTCTTGTTTTACCTTATGTTCTTCATGCTTTCCCCAAAAACTATGATCTATACTTGCCAAGATTTGATGGTGAATGTAAGAATGTCAATGTTGAGCAACATGTGCAGAATGTTGAGACTTTTCTAGACCTTTTTGAAATTGATGAAGAAGATGTCAGTATAAGGCTTTTTGCTCTTTCTTTGCAAGGCAAAGTCAAGAGTTGGTTGAAAGCCCTACTTGATGCGAGCATCATAGATTTACAGCAATTCATCAAAGTTTTTCTTGACAGGTGGAGGATCAAACATAACCTTTTCCTTATTGTAGAAGAGTATAATCAGCTGAAAAGACTACCAGGGGAGACAGTACAACAGTTTTCAGCCAGATTTAATCATGTTTAATATTCAATTCCGGTTGATATAAGACCCCCTCCTGGATCTGCTATCTTGCACTACCTGGGTGCCTTTGATCCGGAAATGAAGTTTCAGCTGAGAGAAAAGAATGTCACAACACTTGAAGAGATGCAAAACAATGCAGTAAATGTAGAGGCTCATTTGTTGATCAGAAGGGCAAGGTTGAAATAATAAAAGATGAAAAATGTGGATCCAGAGAAAACTACACCTTCAGAGGAAAAGCTTGACATTTTGGTGAGTGCAGTAGAAGAGATGGTGAGGAAAATGACTGCAAAACATGAAAATGACGTTCATGAAAAAGTGGCTGATCCAAAACATTTTGTTTCTTATCTCAGTAGTCATAAGGATTGTTTTGTAGATCATCTTGGAGAAGAAAGACCTGTTGATATGACATGTATGCTTGACAACGTGTTTTATACTAACGATTTGCCTCAATTTGATCAATATGATGATGATGATTATGCTCTCCAAACAGAATCTAATATTGCAAACAAATCAGCAGCTAGTTTGTGGGATGAGGAAGTTCGCTTACAACATCTTGAGTACCGTGATCAAACGATGCATATCAGCTATGGAAACAATGAGGAAAGTGCAGCAGATTTTGAAGTAAGTGAAGGATATTTTCCTTTTTGCTTTGATTCATGTCAATTCATTAGAGATAATTTCCATGCAATCAGACATCAACTATCGATAACTCTTGATTTGGATCCTCTTGAGGGTGATGGAAACTTTGTTCCATACTTCTTATATTCAGAGTTCCAGCCCCCAAATGCCATTAATATTCTGGTTGCACATGAAGACATAGAAGTTTGCATATATGATCAAACGATACAAGGATATTCCTTACCTCTCTATTTTGAATCATTTCAGTTTTTGTGGGGTAAATTGCATTGTAAATCTTCAAATGAAAAGCTTGTAGGAAATCAACAATCTCTCAGTTTTAATGTTGAGGATGAGACAGATGGCGAAATTTTTGAGCAGGTCATTAATAAGAAATCTTCCCCTGAAATGATTGTTGTAATCATTTTGGATATAGAACCAGATTTGCAGCCAACAAACACAATTCAAGGTCAGATTACAGATGAAGGTGAGGCAACCGAAATGCATGATTTAAGGATGCAAGAGGATTTTGTACCCTTGTGTTACGAAGCATTTTCGTTTATAAGGCAGAATCTTCGTAATATCTTTAAAGAAAAGGATGAACAACCAATAGGATGTCATACAGTTTCAATAGATGCATCGCAGCAGTCTCCTCAAGTTTTTGATGATCCTTTTGCTAATGTGTTAGACTTTAGTATTCTTGAAGTCATCCAGCCAATTCATGCTTTGCAAGTTTGTCAGCAGTGAACTTGATTCCAAGTTTCCATGGGAGTTGCCTTTCAATTCTTCCCTTTTCCCGCGCATCAGAAAGCATTTGGGAAGAAATCAAATATCAGCCATAATGCTCACCTGGTTGCGTTGGTTGTTCCATCTCACTTGACCGGGTGGTGGAAAGAGTAATTAGGGTAAGTTTGCTAAATAAGCTCAAATATGAGCATCTTTCCATTTTGTTAGTTAGGATTTAGTCATGTCTAGTTTTATTATGGTTTTCAGTTTGAGTCTTCCGTCAGAGTCCATCTGCACAATGTCAGTTTCCATGTTTTGACTCCATAGCCCAATGGACGAAAGGCACTGTCTGCTCTCCCAAAGATCTACAGTTCTTAGCACCTCCAAGGAGCTAGAGCTACCATCCCTATTGCAGCCAATGTTAGATTCGGTCTTGTCAGTCTTCCGTTAGAGATCAAAACTCTTTTTGCAATTCTTTTTTAGGAGTCTCGCTCCATTCACTCAGCTGCATTCCACTAGGGGCATGTCATAATCTGATGGAAGGGTCTTGTCAGTCATTTCCCCTCATGCCTTATCCTGTTGGTTTAGGTCTATTTTTCAAATCATTTTAAAGTTCATTTACAGTTCTGTTCTAATATCTTGGTCAGCAAAGAGTTAGTAGGTCTAGGGTTTGCAAATTGTTGTTCTCAAAGTGCTTCAATAATACTTGTAGGCCAGAGGAAGGTTCAATAACTCACTCAAATGATTTTTCTGAGCAAGCAAAGATGAATTTTGGAAAACTGAGAGCACTTTTTGTCCAGAATAGGACAAGGAAGAAAAACCTCCTTCAATTTTTACACAGGTGTCATGGTTTTAGAGAAATGTCAAAAATACAATTGCCTCAGTAGGATTGATGCACCTCTAAAGTGACCTTGGGTAAATCAAGTTTTCTCCTATCTTGGTTACCCAAATGACTTGCTTGATGATTAAAATTATAACTAGACACAATGAGCTTTCCAATGAGCTATCATGATCTGAATTTGGAGTTGAGGAACACCTTTAAAGGTTGACTGCAACATCACTCTGCCTTGAGGCAGCCTCATTTGGCACATTTTGACTAGTCTTGGAAGATTTGACCTTTGACAAGGAAAATGAACTCCAAATTGAAAAATTCGGATTGGGTTGGAAATTAGACTCCAATACCTTTCCAACAAGCTATCCTGTACCCAATTTGGACACAGGGAAGGCCTCCAAAACGCTCCTGCAAGAAGGCACGGCGCATAGAGGGAGCGTGGCGCACTGGGAGAAATTTTCCAGTGTAAATTTACACTGGCACGATGCACATGGGAGGCGTGGCGCACTGGGATAAAATGCCTAAATTTAATTGAAATATTTCTCCAAATTGCAAATTATTCATTCCACAAGTAGTTAAAGCCTCCATTTTTGTGTTTCATCCATGTTTGTGCTAGGGTATGGTGGTTTATGGATGCTAATGATTGAAACAAAATTTCAAACCCTTTTATTTTGAGTTTCTCACATGTGAACTACTGCCTAGGATTTCAAAACTTGTTCGCCACCAAGGTTACTCTTTTCCATTATTTCTCTTGTCCTTAATTCCTTTTGTTCCTTAACTCCATTGTTCCCCATCCCCTAAAGTTACTAAACCCGTATCCTAAATTCCCTTTCCCAAAACTTTCAAAGGTGAAACCCTAAACCCTATCCCACACATAAAACCCCTAAAACCCTCCTATATTTCCCAAACAAATCTCTCCCAATAGTCCCTAATCCCTCACTATTTTTCCCTCCCCTTATTGTCCCTCATGTCATTATTTTCTCTTGTTGACAAAGGTCAAGCACATCATCAAAGGCATTACAAGACAGTGTGACATATCAACACCTATTTGTCCAAGATAGTTTGTCCACCCGCAGACATGACATCTAATCCATCATATGATCATGAAGAAGAGACACACATTGATTCACCAACAAAGCTACATGCACCCAGGAGGCCTCATAGAGGTGGAAAAACATTCGTGAAGACCAGTAGGCTGCCCAACGAAGCCTAAATGAGAAGACACTCATTTAGCAGGAGATAGAGGTTGATCGAGAGAATTGGCTCGAGAGGATCAACATCCACTTAGAGGAGATATTGGCGAAAGAAAACAAGGACAAGTACGTGCTCAGGCACATGAAAATCCATTATTGGACACGCAATCATGTTTGCAAGGAACGAATAAGGAATTTAAAGGCAAAACTAAAGAAGGCAATAAGGAAGAAAAAGAGGCAAAGGGAGCATGATCATCTTCAGATATTGGCCAAAGCCTCTTTAGCTCAGCATGACACTTGATGGACAAGCTCCACCTCAAATTTCAAGAAATTTGGGGCATTTTTGGCATTTTGACAAATTTTGGTACAAAAAACAGGGTTTTTCTCACTGCAGTGGCGCGACGCTTATGATAGGGAGCTCCAAATCACGAAAGATTTACATTTTTGGATTTAGCATGAAAAATAATGGTTTCTGGTGAATGGCCAAGAAGTTTGGGCAAGTTTTGAGTCCTCATGACGTCAAAAACACTCAAAACATGACCTCTCCACCCCTATTTGGACACACAGGAAGTAGTCTTGGGAGATTGAATTTTTGGAGGGGAAAATGAGAACCAAATTTAGAAATTCCACTTGGGCTGGAAAGTAGATAGGAAGGGATTTCTAACAAAAACTTTTGGGCACAATTTTGACTTTATAAATTACCTCAAAATGTCCTCCAAATTGGCGTGACGAATATAGTCTTGCGCGCGACGCATAGAGACCCAAAGGCCAAAATCACTTTCGCTCCGCGAAATTTCGATTCGCGATTTTCTCCTAGTGGTCCCACTCATTTACACTATATTTTTCCTGGAACCTAAGGAAAATTTTAAAAAGTATTTACACTAAAGGTTGGCTTCTATCCAAGTGGCAAAAGGAAGGCGAGCAGTCACCCACACATCTACGCTACAGTTTTGTCATTTTTGTAACGCTACACCTGTCACTAATGGTTGGCTTTCCATTTCCAGTTTGTAATGATTTGAAAAACTCCCCATCTTTGGGTCATTCCATTTCCTAATGGCAAAGTCTATTTATTGTATGTAAAACCATTTGCAAAGGGTTGGTTGGAATTTCTAGGAGCAGTGGGAGAGAAAACTCATCTCTGCACTGCGCATTTTGGCCACGGAATTAATAAAATGATGCAACTTTGATTCATGAGATTCATGTGGCATGATGCTTAGAAAATGTTTCTTCTTTCTGTTTCATATGTGTATTTGTTATGTTTTGTACAGTCCATTCATAACCATTTCCAGTTGAATGCTTTAAAGTAAGAAAGGCGGAATCCAGTTCACTGCTCTCCCTCGATAAGGTATTCGTGTTGTATGTTTATTCTTCTGTTTGAAAAGGATTCATTTGCTATGCCCTTTTCAACCTCTTAATAGTCTTTCCATTCCATATTACCTCAATCTTACTGCTAAACCTCTTGCCTATCTTTCCTCACGATTTATTCTGTGTCCTTGATTTAATTTCCCAGCTCAAGCGTTCCTTTGATCCCTTACAGCCCAGAAAATTCAGTCATTCAAAAATTGCCTTTTCCACATCTATTTACTAGCCTAAAATCAATATTTCAGTTTAAGTCATCTCATACCATATTGTTTATTCCTCACTAAGCGTGACCCGGAGAGAGCCCTCTCCTATTCTTGCAGGGCTAGCCACCAGACTGAGTGTGGTTTATGGTTACCCTGAATTTTGCTTTCTTTCAGCCTAAGGAAGATTTAGGCTCTAACACGGTCAACACACAAATTTGTATTATAAAACAGGAACAAAAGTCCAAAATTACAGAGCTGATAAGTCTAAACTTAATACATCAAAAACTTTGAACCCTTTCAGTTCTTTACAACTGGTATTTAAAAGAAAATATTCATAACTCTCTTTTGAGGAAAATTAGCTACATGTGGTCTACATGTATCACAACCGATCTGCGTAAATGTTTGGTTAGCTACAAGTGACTTGAATTCGAACAAGGTGGTTGCACAGAACCATTGAAATGGGTGGCTGATCTAAGCTAATGCTTCAACATAACTATTGGATTTATTAGTTAACCATGAAAGAGTAGAGAAAGAATCCTATTGCTTCCAGGCTTCATATGTTTGACTCCACCTTTGAGTATGGTCTTGAGCTAGATTTTTTATTGATTTGGGATGGGTAACTAGAATAGGATCCATGTCGAGATGATTCCAGAGATTCCCATGTGGCCGGTTTCTTTGTTTGACACTTGTAACCTGCTAAATCATGGAAGTAGCTACAAAACACACAGTTAGTTGTAGAATACACTGCGTTCCATAGCTAATTTGCAAAAACTTATTCAAATAGCAAAAACATAAAACTATAACATGTCAATCATTTAATGTCCTCCTTGAGACAAAATCTATCATTTATCAGTGATGGGGATCTGTCTTTTTATGGAAAACAAGGGAAAGAAGTGAGAAAAGTTATCAAGGAGAGGGTAATTCTAAGGTTCAACATACCCCCACTGCAAAATCATTGCATGTCCCCGTGCAATTTTTCCAAAAATGTGAACTATTATTTCCTATTGCATCTACTCAGACACCTCTGCTAGTACATCTAACTTTCTTCTCTTACTCCTCTTTGAAGTGACTTCCATCCTGGGTTTCTTCATGAGAAGTCTATATTTTAAGTTGATGACTATTATGTTCAAGTTTCTATTCTTCCTCTTTAACTTCCTATTCTTCTTGTACCATAGCCCTAGGTGTGGTATTGTATTATCATGAATGGCTTAATGCAATTCACTTTGTTCCTTTAGGGTTTCATTTTCTTTCTTGATATGCCTATTAAATATCTCTAACTCATAGATTTCCTATTTGAGAGAGTCAGTTAGAGATTCTGGTGGATTGATAGGTTGTTCTAGATTGGATGAGGATTCTGGATCCATTGAGGCACTTTTCTTCTCCAGTGACTCTATGTATTCATAAATTTGCTGCCGCACTGGGTCTATGCTTGGAGGTCCTCTATTGGGGATGCCTTCGAAATACTGTTTAGGAGAGTTTTGAGGACTGTGTGTAAATGGAACATTATCAGGAGATGGTACTGGGGTTTCTTCTCCTAGGTTTATGAATTTTTTTCCCTTTGATGATACCTTCTTTACCATACCTTGGAGTCTAGAGCTCCTTATAAGCTATAGGGGGCTTATGTTCTCCTCCTTTGTACCCTTTTTCTCCTTTCCTATCTTTTCCTTTCTCTTGATTTGTTTCCTAATCTATGTCAATTTTTTAGAGATTATTTGTTCATCATCTTGTTGTAATGAATATTCAGGTTTGTTTCCAGTAATTTGACTAGCTTTCTTTTTATCTTCCCTTTTTGTTTGATCTACTCCCTAATCTCTATCTCAGGGACTAGCTCTTCATCATTTTCCTATGTGGAGGAATCAGGTTTTCATTGAATGGTCATACTGGTCTTTTTCCTCTTACTCCTTCTGACATTACCCTCTTCAAGTGATTCTGTTTCCTCTTGGAAATAGTTTCTTATCAAGAAGTTTTCCCAAGTATCTCCTATTCGTTTCAAATGAAACTCAACCAGTATTTTTACAACCCATGATGGTACATAGTGGTGTCTATGAATTCTATTTTCTTCTGTACATTTGAAGCCATCCTTCTTAAACTATTTAGAAGGAAGAAAGGGAGGTTGATGTTTCCATTTTCTAGAAAGTTCATCAATAAACGTATATGATAAACATACATGCATCCAAATCTTCCCTCATAGGTAATAAATTTTTGTAATATCAAAAGCATGCTTCTCCATTTATTTTTAAGTGTTGAGATAGGAATTCCTTTCCTAAACATAGTGACATCCATACCTTGGTTCTTGAGGATTACCTTCCATGATTCACTGTGAAATGATTTATTTTTGAACCATCTCTCACCAAGTCTTGGCAGTTTTGTAGCCTCTGCTATGTAAGATTCTGTTACTGTAAACTTAATGTCCCCAATTTCTGCTTCTGTACCATTGAATGATCTAGCAAAAGATTTTGTGACCTCTTTGTGATAGCCATCAAAATTTTCAATGAAATTGAGCCATCCAGCCTTCTACAACATCTCCTTGAGTTGTGCGTATCCTTCCATATATTTTTCCCCTACGAGCTCTGTCCTGACAATGAGTCCCATGGCCACTGTTTCATAGAATTTTCTAAGCTTCAAAATTACTCTCCTGGTCTATGAAATGGATTGACTGCGGGTATGGTGAAAAAGAATGATGGGTTTGCATGGAATAAATAGATAGTGAGGGTTTGGAGAGATGTGAATACGTTGGTCACATCATATTTTTGACCATTTAACACGTGGAGTTATTAGAGACCGTTTAAGTACAGAGTATGGAGAACGTAGTGGAGATGTGGTATGTTGAAATTATTATAGACCGTTTGGTACCGAATGTGGAATATGTGTCAAAGATGTGGTATCATGAAGTGTAAGTCAAATCAAATGATGACTTGTTAAGGAGACATATGATCATTCATATTATACAAGACTTATGTTTGTAACTTGCTGTTTGAAATAAATTTTGCATTTTAACTTTAGAACTTAACCTTTTGCTTGATAGTTATTTTGGTGTTGATCAGTAGGTACTTTGAGCATGGTTGATCTCCAAAACTTGATTCTTCAATTTCCCTTCATTCATGATTTATTTGTGAGTTGTACAATTGTGCCAAAACTGATAAGTAAGTTGTAGCTACAAAATCAGATTAGCTGCGGAATGGAATCAACTGTAGAATGTGAAAAGAAGGAAAAGTGAAATATGGCTATGGAATATGAGTGTAAAAATAAAATGGAAATGAGTTATGACAGCGAGATGGAATGAGATGTAAGATAAAATGAAAAATAGGGTGAAATGGGGTAAAACTGTAAAAAGATTAAGTGTAAATGAAATATGACAGTGAGATGAAGTGGGACTGTAAAAAAATGAAAACAAAATGAGATGGAATGAGATGATGAATTTGCAAAATCTAAACTACAAATGAATGTAGTTTTTTGTCACTACTTATTATAGAAAGGAAATGGAAAATATAAGATGTCAGAAATCTCTGATTTTCACCCTGTATTTTCTATATAAGTATGCCAATCAATGATTTTTTTAAACCTCATACAAATTTTTTTATTTTTTTATTTTTTATTTTTATTTGTAATTTTTTTTTTTGAAAAAAAATAAAGACTAAGTTAGTGGAGAAGAAGAAGAATTCTTCACTAGATTCATTTCAGAGTTATTCTGGAAAATCTTAATGAACTCCTCTCTTGAAATTGGTTTCTGATATATCTTCAACAGATGACAATTCACAAGAAGAGGTATTTTGCTTCCATCTATCGTCCTTATCTTTATTGCTTCGTTATTAAAGACTTCTTCAATCTCATATGTCCAACAAAATCCAAGGCCCATTTTTCAAAAGGTTCAATGAGTACCTAAATTTGTAGTGGCATTTCATTTGAAGGAGTAGGTTTCCCTATCCTCTGGCAGCTGTCACACCTCCTAACATATTCTTTGGCATCTTTGAGGATGGATGGACAATAATATCCTAAAGAAAGTATTTTATAGGCTGTCCCCTTGTCAGCAAAGTTTCCACCACACGGCTCATCATGACATGCCTTAAGAATCTCAGTCATTTCATCTTCCCTAACACATCTTCTACTCATAAGATCTAGGCCCGTTTTATACAATTCATTAGTGATCCATGAGTATCTTGCACTTATATGAATGATTTTTCTTTTCTCTCTGGGAAACAAATGTGAAGGCAATTTCCATGTGACTAAGTAATTAGCAATATCTACAAACCAAGGAGTTTGGGTAGTCACTACAAAAAGATATTCATCAGGAAACTTATCTTCAACATGAGTGTCATCTTTGATATCTTGAATTCTAGACAAGAAATCAGCAACCATGTTTTGTTTTCCAGGTATATCTAGTACAGTAATATTGAATTCTTGCAAGAGTAACAACCATCTTGTAACTCTGCCATTAGTAATAGGTTTATTCATTAAGTATCTAATTGTAGAGTGATCTGTATCAACAAAGGTTTCATAGCCTATTATATAATGTCTGAACTTGTTGATTGCAAGAACAACAACTAAAAATTCCTTTTCAATTACAGTATAATTCAACTTAGTGGGAGTCAAATTCTTACTTGTATAGTAGATGGCGTAGGAAATCAAGTCTTTTTTTCCTATTACAGCTCCTAGAGATGTATCTGAAGCATCTATTGAAATGTGAAAAGGTAGTTTCCAATTTGGACCTCTCAAGATGGGTGCTTTAGAAATTTTTGTTTTTAAAGTCTCAAATGCTAACTGGCAGTCAGGATTCCAATTGAATTCACAATCCTTGGTGAGTAATTTGAAGAGTGGGGATGTTATTTTAGTGAAATTTTCTATAAATCATCTATAGTATCTTGTAAATCCTAGAAAACTTTGAACATCCTTTTGGCAATTTGGAATTGATAATTTAGAGATGACTTCAACTTTGGATTTATCAACTTTGATCCTATCTCCTGAAATGTGATGCCCTAAAACAATACCTTTTGTAAACATCATAAAACATTTTTCATGGCTTAGTGAAAGGTTTGCTTCCTTAGATATTTTAAGAACTTCTTCCAAATTTTCTAAAGCTTCTTCAAATGTATTCCCATAGATTGTAAAGTCATCCATATATACCTCTACACAATCATGTATTAGATCAAAAAAAATCCTAGTACTACTCTTTGGAATGTTGCAGGTGCATTAAATAACCCAAAAGGAAGTACTCGGTAGGCATAGGTTCCCCATGGATAAGTAAATGTGGTTTTATCTTGATCTTCAGGTGCCACCTAAATCTAATTATAACCACTAAAACCATCCAAGAATGAGAAATACTTCTTACCTACTAATGTATCTAACACTTGATCTATAAAGGGCAAAGGAAAATGATCTTTAAGGGTAGCTTTATTCAATTCTTGGTAATCAATGCACACCCTCCATTTACCATTGTTTTTAGGCACAATCACTAAAGGGGAAACCCATTGGTTGTCTAAAATTGGGTAAATGAAGTTTACATTCAGCATTTTTTGCAGCTCTTCTTTCACAATTTCCCTAAAATTTGGATTCATCCTTCTTTGAGGTTGTCTGATAGGTCTACAATTTTTCTCAATGTAGATGTGATGTATACAAGTCTTATGACTAATTCCTTTCATGTCAGTATATTCCCATGCATATGCAGCAGAACGTTGTTGTAATATCTTGATTAGCTTTTCCCATTGTAATGTCTCCAAGTTATTGTTTATGTTCAATGTTCTCCCTGTAAAGATTTCAATTGTAGAGCTACCAAATTCTTCCATAGAATAAAGAGACATCTTCATAGATGACAAATATTCAATATTGGATTTTTCTTGAAATTGATCATGTTCATATTCTGGAGATGATTCAAAATTTTCCATTGTATTTAAGATTTGACTATCTTCACTAATATCTAAAATAGTAAAGAGAGCTTGAATGTCATTTTCATCATCAATCCATTCCTTGTCATCTATTTCCGTGATTATTCTTACTGAAGGAGATAGAGTGAATTTCTTTGTTGAATTCCCATCAAAAATATACATATCACCAAACCTATAGCTAATGAAATCATCAGTTGTGGCTAGCCAAGGTCTTCATAATATGAGTGGATGCCCTCCTCGATTGTTCTTGGGGGTTAAGATCGTAAAATCAACAGGATATTCCCAAGAATCTAAGGATACTAAAATATCTTCTAACACTCCATCTGGTTTTATTACAGATCTGTCCACTAATTGTAGTAATGTAGGTGTCTAAAGAAGATTAGGAAGCTTGAACTGTTCCATGGTTTGTTTGCTCATGATGTTTATTGTTGCCCCTAAATCAATCAATGTATTTGGAATTTCAACTCCATTGATATGTGTTTTCACACTTGGACTTCCTGGATCTACATACTTTTGTATGGCAACATTTCCCATCATTATATCTGCTATTTTTCCTACCAGGTGAATTCTTTTTGTTTCCTTTGCTTTTCTTCTTGGTTTCTTTATGCTCAACTCCTTTATTGTTTTAGCTAGGATTGGAATCTCCTTAATGGCTTGTAACAAAGGGATTTCCATACAGACATTTTTTAATTCATCTAGAAAATTATAATTAGGAAACATTATCTACTTTTCTACTCCTCTATCAATTTGTAATCTTTCACGAAAAGGAGGTGCAGAAGTAGATACTGGCTGCTTAATGATGGGATTTGAGTTCACTAGTTCTTTCTGTTTTTCATTTTTAGTATTTTGGTTTTGGAGAGATGTTCCCTCAAAAATTTTATTGGGTTGTAGAGAATCTTCCTCAGAATTGTCTTGTTCCTGAATAACTACAGAAGGTATTTCCTTTTCTAATTTCCTACCAGATCTTAGTTGAACATCATTGAGATCTAGAGGAGTGATCATATAAGTTGGAAATTGTTTTCCTTCCACCTGTTAGAGTCGGTCTAGTTATCCCTCCGTCAGAGATCAAAGCTCTTTTGTATTTCATGATTAGGTGTCCCATCAGTTTTGATCAGTTGCATTTCATTAGGCATGCCATAACTCTAACGGAATGGTTTGTGCCATTGATTCCCCTCGTGCATGGCACTGCTGGTTCAGGTTTAGTCATAAAGCCTTCAAAGGTCATTTACAATCATGTTTTAAATTTTTAGGTCTTAGGTCTAGGGTTGAGTTAATTTTGTCTTGAAAAGTCTTAGAAGACCAGCAGGCTAGAGGGATGTCTTTGATAGATAATCACTTCAATAATTTTCATCATTGTACAGATAAAGTATGACTTCTCTTCAAAACTCTGTTTTGAAGATAAGTTGTCATCCCATTCTTGTAAAAAATTTCAAAAAATTCAATCCTTGAAACGTCCAAGCGCAGCCTTGGTCTCCTTTTCCAGAGAATAATATAGCTATCCCTGCAAAAAATTATCAGAGAAAATCATTATTTCAACCAATTTTAAAGGGGAAACCAAAAAGGTCAGAGTCTATTAATTTTGAAAAAGTGTCAATGACCAAACATAAGAAAATGGGTTTTGGATCAAGCAAAAATAAAAAAGGAGTCTATATGAAGATATTTCTCCACATTTGCAACCCATTCCACATTCCAAGAGTGAAGAGCATCGTTCTAAGGCAATTTTGTGAGTTTGTGAGAAAATTGGGCCATTTCCAGGGCACGCGGATCATCAGGTTGGGCGCGCGGCACATCAGGGGCACGCGACGCATCAGGCAACCAAACTTAGTGGTAATTTGCATGCGCGCGGTGCATCAGGAGTGTGCGGCACATTGGGTGAGGCGCGTAGCGCAGTGGGGTTTATGCCCAAACTTTGTCCAGAAAACACTAAAACGCCTCTTCTCAAGCATCAATTCACAGGTAGGCTTATATCCACGGCTCATTCTTGGTTTTGAAAGGTTTATGTAAAGGATTATGATATATTTGCCATGAAAAACCAAGTGTAAAAACGCTCCTTGTCCATTAAATTGTTGTAAGAATTTGAATGCCAAAATTGCTAAAGGATTTTTAAAAAATAAATGTTGCCAAGGTTATCATGTTTTCCTATTTCCTTTGTTTCCCAACCCCTATATTCACCAATATTTTCCCCAATAATTCCTCATAAAACCCTACACTATCCTCCCTCAAATCCTAATCCCTCCCTTCTATTACAAACATATAATCCCTACCTCATCCCAAAACCCTAAAACTTCAACATTTCCATGTCCCTTCCCTTCCCTAAATTCCTTGTTTTATTTCCATTTTCCCCATTTCCCTAATGTTTTCCCTTTCCTAACAATTCCCTTGTACATTTGTGTCCCCTTGGTCACAGCGTTTTGAGAAAAAGAAAAAGTCTATAGTCAATTTTGCACACAGTTGTATATCAGCATATATATATTCCATCTATCTTGTTTCTAAATAACATGTCAGAGACCGAGTCAGTATATGAGCAGGAATATGATAGTGATTCTACACCGAAGGTAAATGTGCCAAATGTGCCACGGAGGTATCACAAAGGTGGAAAAAGTGGACAGCATGTTAGGGAGGAGCCTACTTCTTTGGCTCAATTGCAAGCTTGCCCACTTGCAATGGATTGTTTTCGGTGCCAATCATGTTATCAATATTATGAGATGATCTCACAAACTCAACATCATCGGGAACTAGTCCATCTATTCGTTCTTAATCTACATGATGGTCAGGTAAACCTTGCCGGAGTGAACTTTACCTTGTCACCCGATACTATCGCTCAAGCCACCAGGATACCAAATGTAGGGGAGGAATGGAGCAAACGCCAGATGCTAGACAAATTTTACTATGAGCCATATATCAAGCCTGGATATATCAAACACTTGAGCGTAGCCTTTCCTTTCAGATTCCTGAAAGATGAGTTTGCACCGTTGATGAAACTCATCATTCGGTACTTCAGCTGTGAGGGCAGATTCTCGCGTCTTTATGCGTACCATGTCGGTTTATTGATGCATTTCACAAGGGTACGTATGATGAACATTCTATTTTTCATGTGTCGCAACATAGAGAGGATGGTGCCTTTAGTACAAAGGAAGAGCCCGACACATCAACATAGGAGCATATATCACTATGCATTGATCAAAATCATAGTGATGCATCAGTTGGCACAACAGGGTATTACTTGGGAGGATTTCATCTCCCGTGATTACTTTTCCACGCTACAGCCTCCTCTAGGGATAGTTCATGATGAGGGAGGACCTTCAAAGTAGTTTGACATTCCTGAGACTGAGCATGTCAATGCTCCAGTGTATGTGACATATCAGAGAGGCCACAACGCCTTATTTGCATCTGCACGACGAGTACTATCTCCACCCGAGGTGGAAGGGGTCTCGTTGACATCATCATCATAGCGAGTATTATTTCCACATCATGTGGAAGGGGTCTCGCCTTTGTCTTCAGCACAGGTACAGATTCAGGATAGGGGCAAGAGACCCATGTTTGATGAGGGTCCTTCAGGAGGTCAGGACATGGGTATCATTAATGTTGATGCTAGCTCTCCTAACTCGGAGCTCAAGGAGATCATCCGAGAGCAAAGGGCTGAGAATGAGTCGCTGCAAAAGAAATTGCAGATGGCTAAATGGGTGATCAACTACTTGGAGCAGCGCAACAAATAGCTGGAAGATGAGCATGAACTTTATGAGCTGCGGAAGATTCGGGAAGACCGGGAATTGGCCCGAAGGAGACCCGGTGATTTGACACATATTGATCGAGAATAAATGCTCCTCCGGGTAAACAATCATTTGGAGAAGTTTTTTGCGAAGGCAAACAGGGACAAAGACATGCTTCGTCACATGAAAACTCACTATTGGGCTCGCATGCATGTTTGCAAAGCGAAAATGAAGATCCTCAAGAGGCGTTTGAGCAAAGTGCTAAAACAAAGGAAAAGGCCCAATCCACTTCGCATTTTGGCCGAGGCTTCTTTATTTGAGCATAATACATGATGGAGGGTATTCACTCCAAATTTGGGCAAATTTGGAGAAAAGTTTGTCGTTTTGAAATTTTTGGCTTGCAAAACAGGTTTTTTGGCTCTACGCGTAGCGCGCAGCGCGCGACCCATAAGATGGGGAGTTCCAAATCATAGATGGTTTATAGTTTTGGATTTTTCATGATGAAATACACATTCTCAGCAATTTCCAAGGCATTTCATCAAGTTCTGGGTGACCAAAAGGCTCAAAAACATCATGAAAATCACCTTTCTGCCACTTTTTGCACCAGCAGGAAGTACTTATGGGAGAATGCACTTTTGGAGGGTCAAATGGACACCAAATTGGAAAATTCCACTTGGGTTAGAAAGTAGACATCTAGGGATTTCTAACAAGCCAACGTGAGCTCAATTTGGATTCTGGGAAGTGCCCCAAATCAGGTGGAAATGCGCGCAGCGCACAGGGTTTTTTGGCACAGTTTTCATCCTCAGCTCAGCAAATGAAGCCAGTTTGACCAGTTTTGACTTGTGATGGGATTTTTCACCATTATTGATGTAATTAATGTAATATTATGTTTATTTGACACTTATTTACCTATTCTAGATGATTCATTCATAAAATAGCAAAAATTTAATGAATGAATTGGTTTCCTAGCTTATAGAGGCAAGTTGTTTTGACTGCCTAGATTGTAGTGCTTTGTTTAGAATTGGTTGAAACAGCTCCTAGGATGATGAGCTCAACCCTAGAGGAAAGGGAATGTGTTGGCTTGCCTATATTATGTATTTTCTTAGTCATTTTCAGGGTTGGACTCTTGGGAATAACTTGATACTTCTATTGTTACATTCTTATCTGCATTTTTGGCAAGGAAAAGACCAGGGTTTTGCAGCACTATTTGGGATTCATGTGGCTTTATGTCTTGATGGTGTGTTTCTTTCAGTACTTGTAAGTTGTGTATGTGTTCCACTTTCCTTATTTAATCTTTTTCAATTGAACAAATGAAGTGTTAAGGTAGAATTCGTAATTTGTTATGCTCTGCCTTTAAATTTGTTTAATTTTCTATGATTTCTTCAGTTTAAGGAGAATCCTTGAGACTTCCTTGCTCTCCTTAGCTCCTTATCAGTTAGATCTATCCATTCAATCACTTTAAAGGCATCAAAACAATCACCTATCTTTCCCAAAGTAGACCTCTGCAAAAGCTGTGCCTCATCCCCGCACCCAAAATTGCCTTTCCCTTGAATTCAACAAAACCTTAAAAACTCAATTCCAAAGTCCTTGTACTTCATACCTAGCCTAAATTAGTCATCAATTCATTCATCTCGACCTCGTTAATTATCTTTTGCCGAGATTGACCCAGAGAGAGCCCTCTCCTGTCCTCGTAGGGCTAGCTACGAGGTTGAGCGTGGTTTGATGTAACCTTGAGTCTTACCTTATTTTAGCCTAAGGTAGATTTGAGCGCTAACATAGTGGCGACCATACTGGGGAAGAAATCTCAATGGTTTGCTTGTTGATGAGTTTGTTTCACAAGTCTTAGACGGAGTCTGAAGTCACGCCAGGTAGCTTTCGAAACGCTCTTGCTATGCATAAGAGAAAGTAGATAAATGTTGCTTCAGTCGATCTCTAGTTAGCTTGTGAAAACTTGATTTGCAAATCACCCCAATACTTTTGTTCGTTCTAGACCTTTGGATGATTTAGTCTAGAAAACGATTGGCTGAATTATTTTACTTCTTTAGATCTTTTGATAAACACACTGGCTTCAAAAAGACATACAAGAGCTAATCCAGATCCGAATTCACTTCCTATTTACGAAAATCCAAACTTGATTCGAAAAATCCTCCTTCAAGAAAGCTAGACGACTCCCATGGTTAAATCTCATTCATGTCTTGCAATTTTTGAATACCTTGAAGAACTTGCTTTTGACGAAAAATTTGAATTGTCATTGTTTAAAACCAAGTCTGAAAACGCTCTTGATTCTAGAGTTCCAAATCTCGATTTTGCTGCAGCTCTTGAATTTGAAAAGCACAACAAACTAATTGAAAATTTTATCTTGAGGCACCTTCAGACCGACATCCAAGCTGCAAATCTTGTTGATTTCTTAGAAGCTGTATCTGCAAATATTGGATCTACTGTCACAGCATCCACCTCTAGAATTCCTACTAAACCGCCTTTCATTCCCACCATTCCTGTGCAACCTATAATTACTTATTCAGAATCTGCAGCCAATTCCCCTCCTTCATCCCACATCGCTTCTCCTCCGCACACACCTCCGCATACTCCTCATACAACAACTACCCCCACTCCACCAACAACCCCTAGACTAAATCCACCTAGATCAATGGCTACTCGTTTCACACCTCTCGCTTTACCTCAGCAATTGCATGATATGCCCGCGGATTATCAGAGTAAGATTCCTTTATTTGATGGCACTCCTCAAAGTGTGTCCGCTCAGCAGTGCATAGACAAAATGGAAAATTTTTGTGATTTATATGAGATTGATGAAGAGGATGTAACTATGCGATTGCTTGTGCAAACATTTGGAGGAGAGGTAAAAAAATGGTTCAGAGGCTTGGGAGCTAGAAGTATACCTACGTTGGCTGAACTTCAAAAATAGTTTCTAGATCATTGGGAACGCAGAAAGGATCCACTTCAGATCAATGTCGAGTACAATAATATCAAACGCAATCATGGTGAGTCTGTCCAAGACTACATTATCAGGTTCAATACAGTTTATAATGATATTCCGGATGATTTAAGACCATCTAGAAAATCAGCTCTTCTCAAATTCCCGAATGGTTTTGATCCGGAGATGGCTTATTCATTACAGGATAGAGATCTGCCTACTTTAGAAGATATGCAAAAGATTGTTGTTAATGTTGAGGCAAATCTGAATGACAAGAGAGCACGGTTGAAGGTAGAGAAAAGAGTGACTATAAAGGAAGAATCTACATCAGAACCGCCTTGGCTTCGTGAGATGGAAAAAAAGTTCAAAAGAATGAACCTTGACAAATCAGAACCGCAAATTCGTAATCCAAATTACTGTGGCCAGTAACAACCTCAATTCAGAATTAAGCAGTGTGAACAAAGAGTACAAGAGCCGGCAGCCCAGCAACCGATCAAGACTCCTCTTTTGCAGAATTTTGTGAGTCAAGATTTAGATGAAGATGCTGATGTAGTAGGGGACCAAAATCACTTCTTTACTCCTGATGATCTGCCCATTTACATCACTGAAGAAGAAGAGTATGGAGAAAGTTCAGGCGCCTAGCAAGATGAAGATTTTATCTTAGCTAATGATGCAGATTTAGATGATTACCAAAGAGGATATTTGAATGCCTTGTCCACTCAACAGAAGCAGTATTCATTGAGAAACTGAGATGTGCCCATCAATCCAATTCAGAAAAGAAAAGAAGCTACAACACCTAAGACGGATTCACCAATACCACAGAAGAAAGTAAAGGAGAAAATTGATCCCACAACTAGCAAGATATCAGCAGCAGAAAGGACAAATCAGGCAAGTATAATCAAAGATAGGAGAGAAATTTCGGTCAAAGAAGTCAAAAAAGTTTTCGCATTTAGTTTGGAAAATGAAATTTCCAAATTAAAAGTATCTATTCCTTTGACTGAAATCATGAAAAACAACAGCTACCGACGTCAAGTATCTAAAATTCTGAATTTTGATCCCATGTTTGACACAGTGAATGTTGAAGATGATCATCCAGAATTGATTTTTGAGCCAGCATTGGATGGTGAGTCCCCTGATAGTGATGTTCCTCCCTTTTATATCTGTTTGAGATTGCATGAATATGTTTTGCACAATGCTATGTTCGATTCGGGTGCTTCGCACAATTTGATGCCAAAGGCGATCATGGAGAAGCTGGGGTTAGACATAACAAGGAAATATCATGATTTGTATTCATTCGATTCCAGCCGTGTGAGATGTATCGGGCTCATCAAAGATTTGGTTGTTAGCTTAGACCAAATTCCAGCGAAGAATGTCTTGATGGATGTGGTTGTGGCGGACATTCCTCCACGTTTTGGTATGTTACTTTCAAGATCTTGGGGGGCTAAGTTGAAGGGTACTCTACAGTTAGACTTTTCTTATGCTACAATTCCAGTCTTCGGTCAGATGAGAAAGCTATATCGAGAGAAAAAGATGAAATACATGATAACCAGCAAAGAGAAGCCAATCAATCATCCTGTAAATTATGTACATACAGATTTGGAGTCATTTGTTTTATTTGCTAATAGTTTTAATGATCTAGATAGTTAGTTAGTTCAGGCGGAAGATATACCAGAGATCACTGAGAATTTTAGAGAAGCTCTGCAAAAAGAAAGAGGAGAAAAGCAAGCTACTATGAAGCAAATAGCTGAAGATAATGGGCAGCAAACAGAAAAAACAGAGCTAACACAATTTCAACACTTGGAGGAAGATGAAGATGGTCTTTGGACAATGGATTTTGATGGTGCAGTAGGTAGTGATGGTGCTAGTATTGGTGTGTGGATTTGATGTCCCTTTTCCACTCAAGACAAAGTTCCAAGCAAGGTGAGAGTGTGTTCCTATAAACTAGCATTTGATTGTTCAAATAATGAGGTGGAATATGAGGCTCTCATTGCTGGCCTTAAGATTCTTAGAAAGCTGAAAGCGAAGAAGATTGCGGTCTATGGTGATTCCGAGTTGGTGATAAAGCAAGTTAAGGGTGAGTTTCAGGACAAGCATCCTCGCATGAGAGCATATCAAAATGCAGTCTTAGATATTTTGAAGTTATTTTCTGATCATACCTTGACATGTGTGCCTCGCATACAAAATGGTGTTGCTGATGGACTTGATAAGGCAACAAGCAATTTAAAAATTCCAATGAATTCTAGCAACAAGTTTGAGATCCATGTGAAACACCGTCCCACCGTTCCAGACAATCAGCGATGTTGGCAAGTCTTTCAAGATGATGAAGAGATTAATCAGCTTCTGCAAAATAAGGGTAAGTTCAAAGATACCTCAATAGATACTGAACATGATGATGGTAGTGATAATATACACGTAAATCAAATGGAAGTGCTGCAACTTAAAGATAACATTATTCCTAAGGGATTGATTCCTTTAGAGGAGCTGTTTGACCAAGATGATGTGGCCCACAAACCGACATTTAGACCAACTGAAAAAGGTGTTGAAGAGGTAAACATTGGGACAGCTGAGAATCCCAAGAGGGTAAAGCTATCAAAGTCATTGTTACCAAAGGTAAAAGTGGAATATGTGAAATTGTTGTCTTTATTTTCTGATGTTTTTTCATGGGATTACTCAGATTTAAAAACATATGACACAAATATCATTCAGCATACTATTCCTATTAAGCCAAATTAGAAGCCTTTTCATCAAAAATTGAGGAGAATCAATCAAAAGCTGCTGCCATCAATCGAAAAAGAGATAAACAGATTGTATAAGTCAGGAATCATTGTGCCTATCCGATTTTCAGATTGGATATCAAACTTGGTGCTCGTAAGAAAGAAAACAGGTGAGATCCGTTTATGTATTGACTTCAGAAATTTGAATAAGGTGTCCTTAAAAGACAATTATCCGCTGCCCAAAATGGACCATATATTGCAGTGAGTAGTTGGAGCATCAAGGATGTCACTACTTGACGACTATTCAGGATACAATCAAATTCTAGTGCATGAAGATGACTGTGACAAGACAACATTCACCACTCCATGGGGAACATTTCATTATGCAAAGATGTCGTTTCGTTTGAAAAATGCAGGAGCCACCTTTCAGCGTGCAATGGACATGGCTTTCGCCAATGAGAAAGATGTATTTTTAGTTGTTTATCTTGATGACTTAACTGTGTTTTCAAATTCTGATGAGGAACATTTGTATCATTTGAAAGTTGTTTTCCAAAAGTGCAAAAAATATGGCATTTCGCTGAATCCGAAAAAGAGTCTTTTTGCCATGGATGAGGGAAAACTTCTTGGACACATCATATCTAAAGACGACATCCGTGTTGACCCTGCACGTGTTGAAGCCATTCAGAAAATTGAACAGCCCCGGAACAAGAAAGAAATATAGTCCTTTAATGGTAAACTGAATTTTCTGCGTCGCTTCATTCCAAATCTAGCGAAGCATCTTAGAGAAGTCACGAGCATACTGAAGAAGGATAGTCAAGTAAATTGGACTGAAGAGGCGGTGAAATCATTTAATTTAGTGAAGTTAGCTCTTTCTTCAGCTCCTATTTTGATTAGCCCATACTACACTCAGGATTTTATTTTGTTCTCATTTGCTTCTGAGCACACTTTGACAGTTGTATTAATGCAGAAGAGGGAAGGTGTTGAAAAGCCCATTTCTTTTTTCAGTCGGATTATAAGAGATGGAGCATTGAAATATAACATCATTGAGAAGCAAGCACTTGTGCTTGTAAAGGCCTTGAAAGATTTCTGTGTGTATATATTGCATTCCCATATTCTAGCTTATGTTCCTAATGCAGCAGTTAAAGATATTTTAGTATAGGCAGATCCAGAATGCAGATGGGGTAAGTGGATTGCTGCGTTGTTAGAGTATGATGCAGAGATTAAACCCACCAAGCTGATCAAAGGTCAAGGGCTCGCCAAGTTAATGGCTAAAACGAATTTGCAAGTTCTAGACATAAATTTGATTGTTGCCATGTCTGATGAAGACGATGAGAATTCATCCATTCAGGTATCTGAAATGTTTCTTTCCTCTCCTTGGTACGCTGACATTTTATATGTACTTCAGCATTTGTCTTCACCTCCCGGAATGCCTAGAAATAGAAGTACAACTTTGAAATTGAAAGCTGCAAAATTTTGCATACTAGATTCAACATTGTTTTGGAAAGACCCTGGTAGAATGTTATTGAATTGTTTGGTAGAGGAGGAAGCCAAAAGAGTTGTGGAGGAATTTCATAGAGGGGACTATGGAGGTCATCTGTTTTGGAAGACCACAACAAACAAGATTCTAAGGGCAGGATATTATTGGCCTTCATTATTTTCAGATGTATATAAGGCTGTTAAAAGTTGTCACGAATGCCAAATTTTTGAAGGGAAACAGAAACTCCAGCCTTTACCTCTCAGACCAATTGAAGTCAACGCACCTTTTCAGCAGTGGGGATTGGATTTCATCGAGGAAATTCATCCGGCATCATCAAGACAACATCGATGGATATTGACAGCTACAAACTACTTCACAAAATGGATTGAAGCAATTCCTACTCGATAAGCTACGAATGCGGTAATTATTTCTTTTCTTGAAGCCAACATTTTGTCACATTTTGGATGTCCAAATAAGTTAATCACAGATAATGCAGCAGCGTTTAAGTCAAAAAGGATGATTGAGTTTTGCTATAAGTACAATATTAGCTTGGGACATTCAACCGCATACCACCCTCAAGGAAACAGATTGGCGGAGTCATCTAATAAATCTTTGGTCAATATCATTAAGAAATTGTTGGAAATCAGTAAAAAGGGCTGGCACAAGAAGTTGATAAATGCACTATGGGCTGATAGGGTGAGTCAGAAAAAGTCTATTGGCATGTCTCCTTTCGAGTTGGTGTACGGAACAGACACGGTTTTTCCTACTTCGCTCGCTGTCCCAGTAGTCAAATTGCTTCAAGAAGCTGGTAGTGAGGAAGATCCTATGCAGAGAAGGATTAATCAGATGATTCATTTACAGCAGACACGGGAGGAGGTATTTCAAAACACTTGCAAGTTGCAAGAGCGCATCAAAAAGGTTTATGACCGGAAAGCAAAGGCTGACACATTTCAGCTAGAAGAGGTAGTTTTGAGATGGGATGCTCGACATGAACACAAGGGAAAGCATGGAAAATTTGAAAATTTATGGAAGGGTCCTTACAAGATTGCAGCATATCATGGCCAAAATGCTTTCCTTCTAAAAGAAATGAATGGAGATGAATGCCCTGGAGGGCTGATTAATGGTCGGCTGTTAAAGAGATACTACTTCTGAGTATTTTCTGCTCATTTCATCATCATTGTACATATCATTTTACTTTTGTTCTATTGCACATGTAAACTAAATTATCATCTTCAGTCTGGGGCCCAAGGTGAAGGCTATAATTCTCAAAATGAAGGTTAGTTAGTCTAAGTTTGTCAAGTCAGTTGTCTTAATCTTTTAGTTTCGAGTCTAGTTTGGTCAAAGCGATTTTTGGTTTTTCAGTCAAATTCTCAAGATTTTGTGTTGGAATAATGACTCCATCGCCCAATGGATGAAGACACTATCTAGCTCTTACAGAGATCTGTAGTTATTGGCATCTCCAAGGAGCTACCATCCCCATTGGAGCCAATGTTAGAGTCGGTCTAGTTATCCCTCCGTCGGAGATCAAAGCTCTTTTGCATTTCATGATTAGGTGTCCCATCAGTTTTGATCAGTTGCATTTCGTTAGGCATGCCATAACTCTGACGGAATGGTTTGTGTCATTCATTCCCCGCGTGCATGGCACTGCTGGTTCAGGTTTAGTCATAAAGCCTTCAAAGGTCATTTACAATCATGTTTTAAATTTTTAGGTCTTACGTCTAGGGTTGAGTCAATTTTGTCTTGAAAAGTCTTAGAAGACCAATAGGCCAGAGGGATGTCTTTGATAGATAATCACTTCAATAATTTTCATCATTGTACAGATAAAGTATGACTTCTCTTCAAAACTCTGTTTTGAAGATAAGTCGTCGTCTCATTCTTGTAAAAATTTTCAAAAAATTCAATCCTTGAAACGTCCAAGTGCAGCCTTGGTCTCCTTTGCCAGAGCATATTAGAGCTATCCCTGCAAAAAATTATCAGAGAAAATCATTATTTCAACCAATTTTAAAGGGGAAACAAAAAAGGTCAGAGTCTATTAATTTTGAAAAAGTGTCAATGACCAAACATAAGAAAATGGGTTTTGGATCAAGAAAAAATAAAAAAGGAGTCTATATAAAGATATTTCTCCTCATTTGCAACCCATTCCACATTCCAAGAGTGAAGAGCATCGTTCTAAGGCAATTTTGTGAGTTTTTGAGAAAATTGGGCCATTTCCAAGGTGCGTGGTGCATCAGGTTGGGCGCGGTGCATCAGGGGCGCGCGGCGCATCAGGGGCGCATGGCGCATCAGGCGACCAAACTCAGTGGTAATTTGCACGCGCGTAGTGCATCAGGAGCGTGACGCGTTGGGTGAGGCGCGTGACGCATTGGGGTTTATGCCCAAAATTTGTCCAGAAAACACTAAAACACCTCTTCTCAAGCATCAATTCATAGGTAGGCTTATATCCATGACTCATTCTTGGTTTTGAAAGGCTTATGTAAAGGATTATGATATATTTTCCATGAAAAACCAAGTGTAAAAACCCTCCTTGTCCATTAAATTGCTGTACGAATTTGAATGCCAAAGTTGTTGAAGGGTTTTTAAAAAATAAATGTTGCCAAGGTTATCATGTTTTCCTATTTCCTTTGTTTCCCATCCTCTATATTCACCAATCTTTTCCCAATAATTCCTCATAAAACCCTACACTATCCTCCCTCAAATCCTAATCCCTCCCTTCTATTACAAACATATAATCCCTACCTCATCCCAAAACCCTAAAACTTCAAGATTTCCATGTCCCTTCCCTTCCCTAAATTCCTTGTTTTATTTCCATTTTCCCCATTTCCCTAATGTTTTCCCTTTCCTATCAATTCCCTTGTACATTTGTGTCCCCTTGGTCACAGCATTTTGAGAAAAAGAAAAAGTCTACAGTCAATTTTTCACACAGTTGTATATCAACATATATATATTCCAGCTATCTTGTTTCTAAAGAACATGTCAGAGACCGAGTCAGTATATGAGCAGGAATATGATAGTGATTCTACACTGGAGGTAAATGTGCCAAATGTGCCACGGAGGTATCACAAAGGTGGAAAAAGTGGACAGCATGTTAGGGAGGAGCCTACTTCTTTGGCTCAATTGCAAGCTTGCCCACTTGCAATGGATTGTTTTCAATGCCAATCATGTTACCAATATTGTGAGATGATCTCACAAACTCGGCATCATTGGGAACTAGTCCATCTATTTGTTCTTAATCTACAGGATGGTCAGGTAAACCTTTCCGGAGTGAACTTTACCTTGTCACCAAATACTATCGCTCAAGCCACCGGGATACCAAATGTAGGGGAGGAATGGAGCAAACGCCAGATGCTAGATAGATTTTACTATGAGCCATATATCAAGCCTGGATATATCAGACACTTGAGCGCAGCCTTTCCTTTCAGATTCCTAAAAGATGCGTTTGCACCGTTGATGAAACTCATCATTCGGTATTTCAGTTGTGAGGGCAGATTCTCGTGTCTTTATGCGTACCATGTCTGTTTATTGATGCATTTCACAAGGGTACGTATGATGAACATTCCATTTTTCATGTGTCGCAACATAGAGAGGATGGTGCCTTTAGTACAGAGGAAGAGCCCGACACATCAGCATAGGAGCATATATCACTATGCATTGATCAAAATCATAGTGATGCATCAGTTGGCACAGCAGGGTATTACTTGGGAGGATTTCATCTCCCATGATTACTTTTCCGTGCTACAGCCTCCTCTAGAGATAGTTCATGATGAGGGAGGTCTTTCACAGTAGTTTGACATTCCTGAGACTGAGCATGTCAATGCTCCAGTATATGTGACATATCAGAGAGGCCACAGAGCCTTATTTGCATCTGCACGACGAGTACTATCTCCACCCGGGGTGGAAGGGGTCTCGTTGACATCATCAACACAACGAGTATTATCTCCACATCATGTGGAAGGGGTATCTTCTCTGTCTTCAGCACAGGTACAGATTCAGGATAGGGGCAAGAGACCCATGTTTGATGAGGGTCCTTCAGGAGGTCAGGACATGGGTATCATTAATGTTGATGCTAGCTCTCCTAACTCGGAGGTCAAGGAGATCATCCGAGAGCTAAGGGTCGATAATGAATCGTTGCAAAAGAAATTTCAGATGGCTAAATGGGTGATCAACTACTTGGAGCAGCGCAACAATGAGCTGGAAGATGAGCATGAATTTTATGAGCTGCGGAAGATCCGGGAAAACCGGGAATTAGCCCGAAGGAGACCCGGTGATTTGACACCTATTGATCGAGAATTAATGCTCATCTGGGTAAACACTCATTTGGAGAAGTTGTTGGCGAAGGAAAACAGGGACAAAGACATGCTTTGTCACATGAAAACTCACTATTGGGCTCACATGCATGTTTGCAAAGCGAAAATGAGGATCCTCAAGAGGCGTTTGAGCAAAGCGCTAAAACAAAGGAAAAAGCCCAATCCACTTCGAGTTTTGGCCGAGGCTTTGTTAGTTGAGCATAATACATGATGGAGGGTCTTCACTCCAAATTTGGGCAAATTTGGAGAAAATTTTGTCGTTTTGAAATTTTTGGCTTGCAAAACAGGTTTTTTGGCTCTACGCGTAGCGCGCAGCCTGCGACCCATAAGATGGGGATGTCCAAATCACAGATCGCTTGTAGTTTTGGATTTTTCATGATGAAATACACATGCTCAACCATTTCCAAGGCATTTCATCAAGTTCTGGGTGACCAAAAGGCTTAAAAACATCATGAAAATCACCTTTCTGCCACTTTTTGCACCAGCAGGAAGTACTTCTAGGAGAATGTACATTTAGAGGGTCAAATGGATACCAAATTGGAAAATTCCACTTGGGTTAGAAAGTAGACATCTAGGGCTTTCCAACAAGCCAGTGGGAGCTCAATTTGGATGCTGTTAAGTGCCCCAAAAGTAGGTGTAAAGGCGCGCGGTGCACAGGGCTCAAGCGCGCGGCGCACAGGGTTTTTTGGCACAGTTTTCATTCTCAGCTCAGCAAATGAAGCTAGTTTGACCAGTTTTTACTTGTGATGGGATTTTTCACCCTTCTTGATGTAATTAATGGAATATTATGTTTATTTGACACTTATTTACCTATTCTAGATGATTCATTCATAAAATAGCAAAAATTTAATGAATGAATTGGTTTCCTAGCTTATAGAGGCAAGTTGTTTTGACTGCCTAGATTGTAGTGCTTTGTTTAGAATTGGTTGAAACAGCTCCTAGGATGATGAGATCGACCCCTAGAGGTAAGGGAATGTGTTGGCTAGCCTATATTATGTATTTTCTTAGTCATTTTCAGGGTTGGACTCTTGGAATAGCTTGATACTCTATTGTACATATCTTATCTGCATTTTTGGCAAAGGAAAGACCAGGGTTTTGTAGCACTATTTGGGATTCATGTGGATTTATGTCTTGATGGTGTGTTTCTTTCAGTACTTTTAAGTTGTGTATGTGTACCACTTTCCTTATTTAATCTTCTGCAATTGAACAAATGAAGTGTTAAGGTAGAATCCATAATTTGTTATGCTCTGCCTTTAAATGTGTTTAATTTTCTATGTTTTATTCAGTTTAAGGAGAATCCTTGAGACTTCCTTGCTCTCCTTAGCTCCTCATTAGTGAGATCTATCCATTCAATCACTTTAAAGCCATCAAAACAATCACCTATCTTTCCCTAAGTAGACCTCTGCAAAAACTGTGCCTCATCCCCGCACCCAAAATTGCCTTTCCCTTGAATTCAACAAAACCTTAAAAACTCAATTCGAAAGTCCTTGTACTTCATACCTAGCCTAAAATCATTCATCAATTCAATCATCTCGACCTCGTTAATTACCTTTTGCCGAGATTGACCCGGAGAGAGCCCCCTCCTGTCCTCGTAGGGCTAGCTATGAGGTTGAGCGTGGTTTGATGTAGCCTTGAGTCTTACCTTATTTCAGCCTAAGGTAGATTTGAGCGCTAACACCACCATGTAATTATTTTGAGGATTTTTATTGTTGGGGTTTGGTAATGGTTAGGCAGGTAGCTGATTTGGTCTCTGCTAAAATGGCAATAAGAGTTGAGGATTTTGGTTTTGTTATGGAATTTGTTGTGGAAATGGTAATGAAAATTGAGGGTTCTAATTTTGAAGTTGTGGCTGCTAATTTTGTTGTGGAATGTGTGGGGGAGGATAATTATGATATGATGGAGGATATTGATAATATTGAGAAAATATCCCATAAGGATTTTGTACTCCTTTAGCCCAAGGTTGAGATTGAGATTGAGGTTGAGGCCAAGGTTGCTGCCAAGAATTCCAATTTGGTGGGGGCTGAAGATACATTTGATTGTTAAATCCTTGATTTTGTGCCCCTTCCAATGTCTTCTAGAGACAAAGCAAAGAGGTTCTACTGAATTTGCCATTGTTTCTTCTTGAAAAACAACCTAGAGAGTTGGAACCAAAGGAAAACCCTTGGTCTCATTGTTTTATGAGAAAATCATACAAGTCTCTATAATTTTTGCATCCAAAAGGCATTCTCTTAGAGCATGTTTTCTTCTGCATTTTGGATAGAAAATAGCTAAAGCATCAACCTCGGTTTTTGGCTTGTTTTGCAACTTAAGGGTGTCTATTTGCTCAATAAGGCTCCCTAGAATATCTTTTTTGAATTCATCAATCATATTACCAATTTCTGCCCTACTCACTAACCCGGTTGCAGATTTATTTACTCTAACAAGAGAAGGATCTCTTGGACCTTTCCTAGTTTTGGATTTCCCTCTTGAGAGATGAACACATAATTCTCCTATGTCATTTAATGGGAGTTGAGAGATATCTCCCTTCCCCATCATGTTAAGGATATTTATCCACTCATCCCTAATGGATTTTAATAAAAGAGCTTTTAAGGTATCTTCATCTAAATTGTCCATCTTTGCTCTTTTCAAATTATAGTTGAATTTCTCAATTAAATCCTCTAAATTTTCATCCTCTCTTCACATCATTTTTAACACTTCATCTTTTTGATTGGTAGGCATGCAATAATCCAAATACTATCCAAAAACACTTTTTTCATGTCATTCCATGTTCTAATGGACTAAGTGACTAACCCCATGAACTACTTCAAAGCAGCTCCTTTCAGTGTTGAAGGGAACAACTTAAGTTTTTGAGAGTATTCTAAATAATCATAGGTTTTGCCCAAGACTTCAAACTCAAATAAAAATGCTTCAGGATCCTCACTTTTTAAACCATGGAAATTTCGAAGGACATAAGGTAAGATATTTTTCATTGTGGCATTTGTTTCTTAATCCACTATATGGAATACAAAATAATTATATATTTCCCTATTTCCTCTACCTCCTTCATTATTTCCTCTCCCTCTTCCTCTACCCCCTCCTCCAAACAGTGTGAATTCTCCATTGTCTCCTTCTACCATTATAGTTTCTTCAGAGTCAGTATAAGGTTCAACCTACAAGGATACTTTCTCTTCCTCTAGTTCTTCTATTAATGGGATATGGGAGAGAGGATATACTTCTTCTTCCTCACCTGGTATTCCTAATTCTTCAACTAAAATGTGCTCCCTTTTGGAGGTGAACAAGGCTACTCCTGCTATTGGAGACCCAAGGTTTTTCTCCTCTAGGACTGCCTTGGTAGATGAAGTAGGACATTCTTTTGATTGGATTTTTGACCTTATAATTTTAGGAGTTCTATGGCTGTGAGTATGAGCTTGAGATGGAGGTGTATCTCTTATTTTTCTTGGTGGAGTAGGTGGTGTTGTGAGAATTGAACTCCTACCTCTAGCTATAAATCTACCCCTAGATTCTCTTTCTCTATGCATATAATTTATTTATTTTTAATGTAAGAGATAAGGTTACCTAATTACACTTCCCCAACAATGGCACCAAAATGTTTAGTCAATTTAGTGTCGTAAATTGTTTTGCATAAATTATCAACTGAGGTTCGTAAGCTGATGTAGTATAGTGCATTAAATATTCTTAGTTAACTCTTCTTACTTCATTGTTTTGTATTTTACATTTTTTTGGGGGTTTATATTATTTGATTCCTAATGATGTACAATTTGAACTATGAGAAACTAAATCTAAACTTCCTAAAGGTGAACCCAAGAGCTTAGAACTAGTCAAAATCTAAGTTAAAATAAGGGTAAAAAAACAAAGAAATGTCCTATCTTTTCATCTAATCCTAATTCATGAATATAATTCTTAAAACCAAAGGGTGAAGTTGTAAGTCATGTTGAAATAAATACAGGGAATGAAATTAACTGAAGTACTTCTAGTTACTCTAACCTTCAATTTTGAAATATAACCTCCTTGAGATGGAATTCAAGCAACTTCTGTACTTCATGATCTAAAAAAAACTAAATAAAAGCATGCAGAAGGTAATTGATTGGTTTCAACCCTTATGTAAAGTGAATGTTTAACCATTTAGTTTAGGATGGATATCAGCTTGAAATGGTGACCAAAAACATTCACTAATACAGTGCATTGACAACCTGAACTAGGAAATAAATAAATAAAAACAGTGAGTAAACTAATAAATAATGCATCCTCATTACTTTCAATATTACTCTTGTTTAGAAATAGATTAGTTTCCTTTATAAAATGGATTGGAGAGAGAAGACTACACAATTGAATTCTAACATTATGCTACTGATCATAACTAAAATAAATCAAACTACAAGAAATCAACCTAAGTTATAAACACTGCTAAAAGAAAATGATGAAATTAAAACTAAACAAACAAAAAAAATGAAAAGAAAACCTTCTTCAGCGCAGGGGCCCTCTGCAACTGACTGGTTTGAGCTACTAACTTAATTCAAAATGCCCCTTCAAATGATCATCAATCAACTCACACATTTGTATTATAAAACAGGAACAAAATTCCAAAATTACAGAGATGATAAGTATAAACTTAATACATCAAAAAATTTGAACCCTTTCCGGTTTTGTACAACTAGTATTTGAAAGAAAATATTCATAACTGTCTTTTGAGGAAAATTAGCTACAAGTGGTCTACACGTATCCAAACTAGTCTATGTAAATGTTTGATCAGCTACAGGTGACTTGAATTTGAACAAGGTGGTTGCACAGAACCATTGACACAAGTGGCTAATCCGAGTTAATGCTTCAAAAGAACTGTTGGATTTATTAATTAACCACAAAAGGGTAGACAAAGAGTCCTATTGCTTCTAGGCTTCATATGTTTGACCCCACCTTTGACTATGGTCTTGAGCTTGCTTTTCTATCGATCTGGGCTGGGTCACTAGGATAGGATCCATGTTGAGACAATTCTATAGATGCCCATGTGGCCAGTTTCTTCGTTTGACACCTGTAACATGCTAAACCATGGAAGTAGCTGCAGAACACATAGTTAGCTATAGAATAGGTTGCATTCCATAGCTAATTTGCAAAAATTTATTCAAATAGCAAAAACATAAAAGTATAACATGTCAATCATTTAATGTCCTCCTTGAGACAAAATCTATCATTTATCAGTGATGGGGATATTTCTTTTTATGGAAAACAAGGGAAAGATGTGAGAAAAGTTGTCAAGGAAGGGTAATTTTGAGGTTCAACAGTGAGATTGTGCTACTGCAATTTCTTAGCCATCTCATCGATTGTTTTCCTCATGCAATTTTCTTCGGGATAAAAACCTTTGAAAAGTAGTTGCAAAGTGTTATTTCCTTCTTCTTCTCACCCTTACGCAAAGAAGAGCTCTCTGAATATTTTACGGGTCTCTCCTTCTTCGATTCATTAAATTTACCCTTCCCTTTTTGCTTGTCTCTTCCACTGCTCTTTGGAGCATCAGTAGCCGCAAGTCCTTGGTTCTTTGAATGCTTGATGGAACCCATTTGGACTAACTTAGCTTGCTCTTGAGTCAATGCTGCAATGAAGTCATTCAATGGAGGAATTTTCCATTTTTCCTGAGTCAATTTAGATGCTTAAAAAGGTGATACAAATACGGAATATTGAGGGCCTAATTTCGAGAGAATCGAAAGGGTGAGTTGATCTTCCTCTTTCTTGACTCCACATGCATCAAGTTCAATGAGGAGGGATTTAAACTTGGTGAATTATTCTTCCAGGTTTCTGAAATGAGTTGGACTGAGGAATATGAGTTCAATCTCTAATTGATGCACTCTCATTTCATCTTGCTTGTCAAATAGTCCTTCCAATGTGGTCTAGACCGCATCGGGAGTAGTGGCTCCGCTGACATGAAAGAAGTGTTCTCTAGAAATTGATAGGAATATCAGCCCAATTGCTTCATATAATTTATTGAAATACTTGATCTTCTCCACTACAGAAGTTGGTTCGGTCTCTATTCCAATGGTTACCTTGTAAAGCCCTTTGCTTCGGAGGAGCAGAGTAATCTTTGTCTTCCATTTGAAGTAATTGAAAGGATTTAGAACGAGTTTTGTGGGATGAGAGAGATTATCCATTTTTGCTTTTTGTGCCTCCTAATGATCTATACCTGCAAATAAAACCATGTACAATCCACTAGATTCAAACTAGCTCTGATACCATGTAGAATTCCTACAGAAACTCTGATAGATCTAGAATTCTAGTTAAATTAAACACAAGTAATTTGTTGATATTCAAGAGAGGAGAGAAAGAATTTGCTCCATAGAATCAATGTATTAAATTAATGAATAGTAATACATGAGCAACCAAACCTATAATCCCAAAGGGAGGTGGTTATATAGAAATTTCCGAATCTAGAAAACTAGGAAAAAACTAGTAAAAACTAGAAAATGCTAAAAAAAGCTAAAGGGAGGCCTAAAATAGCACCAATGACTCAAGACAACCTATGCCAACTATCAGCCACGAGGAAAGCATGAGGAGTTGCATTTCCCAAGGAAGGCATCTTTAAAACATGCTAAAATGTTCTGGGGGACCAAATGTTAGCCTCTCTCATAAAACAATAATAAATCCAAAAATAAATAAATAAATTAAATATTCCAAGTTAGGAATTTGAGCCTAACTCTTGGGTTGTTCCTCTAAGATAGGAGTTAGTTTAGGTAACTCCTATATTGGTGTGTGTCTGGTGAGAAATTATCTCAACCAAAGGAGAAATTATCTCAACCAAAAGTGTCTAAGATAGAACGCACTATCTTGAGAACACTATCTCTCATCTATTTATTTGTAACACTATTCAATTATTTTAAGAGGAATAATAATGAGAGTGAATACCTGAGGAAGCATCAGGCTTCTGCCTTTTTCCACCAATTTATTTTGTGTCTAGTTTTATATATGTGCTTAATATATTTCTGAGTTGTTTTAATATGTATTATGTGGTATCAGAGCTACGTGAGACCTGTGTGAGGCTGCGTACTTGTATTGGCGTGAGATTAGCATGAGAGCTATTGCTAGGAAAGAGGCCGCATTCAAAGCCTTCAACGGGAGCCTGCAGTTGTGGAGGTTTTTGCTACCATGGTTGAGGTGACATTTAAAGAGGAGCGCCCCTCAGATGGTAAAAGAGAACAAAAAACTTCTATCCGGGTTGTTAAACGCTGATAATCAGAAAGGGAATTGTAATTTCGTTTCTTTTGATTTCCTTCCCAAGGATTTCGACACCACAGCAGGAGGAGCGAATTCTATGTATGCGTGAGGATCCAGTGGATCGTATGGTGATGAAAAGTTGTGCGCTTCTATTCTCAAGATTCTAGAAGATTTGACTGCAGCAGAATCGTGGTGTCGTGGCGTGGAAGAAGAATTGTTTTTGGTGAGGCGCATTCAGTTAAAGAGTACTTAGTGTGGCTGTCAGGCTGCAGGGAATGCTCAATCTCTTTCAAAATATAGCACACCAATAACACATTCCCATGTTTCCTGGTAGATTTTAGAATTGGTTTATTATGTGTGGTTTATATATTTTTTCTGAGATAATTTCATTTTTCAATAGAAGTATAGAGATTCCTGAGAAGGCATCTGCAAGAAGTAGATGAAGGATGAAGCTCTAGAATGAAATCCTATGTTAAATTTACGCGAAAGTGTGACTTCTTTTTGTTTCGGATTATATGGTGTGATTTCTATTTAGACTTATATATAACAGTTACAAGTTGGAGATTAATATTCGGAATGTAGTATGTTGGAGAGTCAATGCCTTCGAAAGTTTGAAGCGAGTTTCCTCTACAGCGAAAACCTCAATTGATAACACCCAAGCAGGCTATATCAACGTAGTCCCTAAATTTTCTGGTAGTCTCCAGTCAGTTTTTCATGTGAATTGCAAGTATAAAGAGGAAGGGGCAATGAAGGAATCACTCAATCGAATGGAATGCACTGCACTGAACAACTTTTATTCTTGCATCGCCATTCAAAATTAACAGCAAGAGCATATAAGAGGATATTAGTGAGCTCTTCAGTGGATGACGTGATTGTCATCGATGGCTCTCAGGGAGAATGCAAATCACATATGCCAGTTCGAACAACCTGTTGATTTGAACGATAAAGATGATAAATCACTTTCAGTGAACAATGAAATAGAATGGCAAGGCCACTGATGACGATGATAGTTGCATTGATTCTACATGGAATCCATTGTTATACGACTTTCGGTTTGAGCAAACTGGTGTTTTGAATCCTATTACAGTTTCTGAGCTCTTTGGTCTTCACCATTTCGGGACTCTCTACAATGTGGGTGCTTTGACTTTTCTAAAAGAGATACGCTCACTTTTAAAGTGGCTCCACTCCTTTGGCATGAGGTGAAAAGCTCCCGGCAAACAAGTGAATGTAATTCCTTCCCTTTTTATTTAAGGTGTGTTTTTGAATTTTCAGTTGACCTTTTAGAAAAAAAGGATGAGTTCACTTCTAAAGTAAATCCATTCACTTTTTAATTCACCTTATAAAGAATTTCATAAAATTCTATTCAATGGGCGTTTAAAAGAAATTATTGGAGTGATAAGGTGTGTTTTTATTTTGAGTGATAGGTGAGTGGAATAATAAAGGTATATTTTTTTAAATGACTGATTTTTAGGAGAGATAAGGAGTGGATAAAATTATTTATTTGTAATAAGGAGTATATTTTGTAATTTTTGGAGTTATAAGTTTTTTTATTTGGAGTGATAAGTGGAATTTTTTGAGAGAAATTCTTTTTTTGTAATCCAAAGTAATATTTTACTTTGAGAGAGATTTTGAGAGTGAATGAGTGCAGGTCGTTTCTTGAAGACATTTTTCTTTCAAAAGTTCTAGAACTCTAATTCCAAGAAGATGTTGTGAAGCTGAGCCATTGTGTACTCCAAAGTTTAATAAAGATATCATTTTTATGGTGCTGATGTGTCCTAGATCCACCCGAAATTGAATAAGGGGATCTAAGGTACACTATGTGTGTTTGATGGCGCATGTGTTTTATGGCTTCATGTTTTTGCTTTTTGATTTGTGTCTAGTTTTGACACATAAATGATCTCATTTAACACACATGAAGTTCAATGCAAGCAAGCACAATACTTGTAACAGAATAGCATCAAGAAAGGATAATTAAGTTCAACACATGCATTTGCGTCACTACAACAAATAATCAAAGTTTTCAACATCGGCATTCTACCTCAACAAACAAATTCACTCAAATACAATCAAGTTCATGAATCTGCAAACTCCAGCATTTCAAAGCAAAGTCTACATCAACATTCTTGCAAACAAATTTAAGAACTTGTAAATCAAATTCCAATTGCATTGAATTGTAAGGGTGCATTCTCGGTTGAAACCGACACCCCCGTTTTGATTTGCTCAGAATTCAAGTGCATCAATTCTCTTCCACTTAGTCAAATTAAAACAAGTGTGAGCTTTTTTGGGTGCATTTTCGACAGTGTTCGACACCCTTCCTTTAAGCAGAATCTAGTGAATGCACGAATTTTAATTCTAAAGCAAACAAGAAACAAGTTCACATCTCCTGTAAGCGAGCCAAAGTGAAGTTCATTGCAACAACCATCAAAGCAACCAAACAAGTTCAACTCTAACACCAATCAAGCAAGTTGAGATCGACATCAAGCGAGCGTGGCTATTCCTTCAAGTGAGCGTGAAGTCATTAAGTAAAGCAAGTGAGAATTCACACAAACACAATCGTCATCAAGCGAGCGTGAATTCCAAAGTTTAAACAAGAAATTTCTATAACTCTAGCAAGTGTTCCCAGCAAGTGAAATAAGAAACAAATCAAGCAAGTGTGCCATTCAAGTCCCATAGCAAATGAGCATGTTAAGCAAGTAACAAAATCAAGTGAAATAGTTCAAAGCACAACATCTACGACAAGCGAGCCTAATTTCAAGTGAGAAAGTTCAGATGGTGCAACATATTCAGTTGTTACACATTCTTCACAGTTTGATCATCTCCAGTGATGAAGACATGGTGCACATCAGCAAAGAAACTCTTGTTGATCTTTCACGACATCTACAACAAACACATGAAACCATTGAGTTTCTTCAACTAGAGTCGCAACTACAAAGAGATGAGTTGCAACAAAAGGGTGCTTCTTCCAAGTCATTCAACCATACAAATGAAGATAAAGATGTTGATTCCAAATCACTCATCCAAACAACTTCAAGTGTCGAAGTTGTTCGTGATCAAATTCAAATTTCTTCCAAACCCATCATCAATCCTTGGGAATAAATTCAAAATAACAAGAATCGATGAGGCTTAGGATATGTCACTGATGACACCAACTTACATATCCCAGATTATTCCAAGCCAATTACGTTCGTAAGTGCAGGATTCCTTGAACCACTCACCTCAGTAGGTTCTGAGAAAGTTGTAGACAAGCAGAATTGCACGCAACCTAAAATTGATGTCCAACCGAAATGTTCTCATTGTCAAAGAACCCGTCATATGGAAGATTAGTGTTTTGATCTCCATCCTTGTTGCCATTGTGGCAAGCCCAATCATTCCTCAGAAAAATGTCGCAACCAACAAAAATCAGCCAGATTAAAGATACATTATGAATGGATCGATCCTTGGGAATGGTCATCCACAGTCAAAATATTGTCTCAGTTCTACAATCGACTACAATCACACATAGTGCAACCAGTAGTGAACCGATGATGGTACTCTCATGCAGTTGAACGAGGGAGTACAACAGTGAAAATCTCCTACACTTGCGAGGGGGGAGTTCAAATATATTTTGAAGAATATTGTCTCTCCTTTCAGCTGACAAAGGGGGCAAAATGTCAATGAAATTGACAAGTGGTTGTCAGACTGAAAGTATCGACAACATCAGCGAAGCAGCCAGTGGGCATCTTCATCAGCCAGTGGGAATTTGTCATCAACAGTGAGCATCAACAAATTCGCCAGTGGACGACCAACACCAAAGAAGAATTGAGAATCTTTCATCATAGAAAAAGCAACATTGAGTTGTTTTTCAACATCTTCAGCCAGTGGGTGATCATCATCAGCAAATATGCCAGTGGGCATTCATCAAATTGTGTCAATAGACACCGGATGTTGTTTTCAAGAAGGACAATTGGATCCTTTTGCGGCTTGGCACATGATGGAGTTGTCAAGCGTCATTCTGAGATGAATCAGTCATGCAGCTGACTTAGTCTCTTCATATTGTAGTTTCTTCAGCATCTAGATTTGGTCTTTTTTTCAGGCAATATTTTTGAGGATCAACATGAGAACTTGGAAGATGGTTCCTCGTTCTTATTTTGGATTTATCATTGGGAGGGGAATGTTAGCCTCTCTCATAAAACAATAATAAATCCAAAAATAAATAAATAAATTAAATATTCTAAGTTAGGAATTTGAGCCTAACTCTTGGGTTGTTCCTCTAAGATAGGAGTTAGTTTAGGTAACTCCTATATTGGTGTGTGTTTGGTGAGAAATTATCTCAACCAAAGGAGAAATTATCTCAACCAAAAGTGTCTAAGATAGAAAGAACTATCTTGAGAACACTATCTCTCATCTATTTATTTGTAACACTATATTCAATTATTTTAAGAGGAATAATAATGAGAGTGAATACCTGAGGAAGCATCAGGCTTCTGCCTTTTTCCGCCAATTTATTTTGTGTCTAGTTTTATATATGTGCTTAATATATTTCTGAGTTGTTTTAATATGTATTACCAAATCCCTTGATTTAAGGGCGAATCTGCATGTGGGGCACCAATCCTCAAATAACTCAAGTGGATGAGGTCTCGTTAGGTGAGAACATGCACTTAGATGTCTAAATGGTTTAGGAAAGTGGTTGGACCAATATTTCCATAATATTAAGCCTTTAAAGGAAAAAAACAAGGGAAAGTTGGTCCACCGATCTAGTTTACCAAAAACCAAGTTTGAACATGATTTTTAGTGCATGTGGCTAAGTCAAAGGATACATAGGCTAAAAAATAAATGTAGATGTTAGGATTATATTCTAGCAGGATAGGGGAGCCATATCAGTGTACCCGATGCAACAGAGGTGAGAGTTTGCTTCAATAGGATGTCACCATTGAGCGCACGGACACCATCACGGATGACCAAGCTTGGCATCAGTTCGCCACCATCAAGCATCACAAGGATGTCAAAGAGGTAGTATCACCACAACAGTCCAAGTGTTAGTGATGTCTTGCATGGATTTCTCAAGCCATTTGTCTCACATGGGTACATGTGTAGATTGTATGTAACCTCTTGTCAAGTGGAAGTTCAAGTGTTGATAGTTGAATGTAACAGTCTTGGAGTAGTTGAAGAGTCATGAGGATAGACAAAGGGTCACAAAGGGGAATGTCAAGGGTCACCCCACCCTTTGCTATAAATAAAGCCTCATAACTCATTGTAAAGGATTTTGTTCAGCCAAGCTTTCAATAGGAGTATCTTAGAGAAAGCTTGGATAGTATTTTAATGAGCCTTGGCTTCTCCACTGTGCAAAGCTAGTATATCTCTTTGGAGGAGTAGGCAGCAGTGACTGTAACATTCTGCTGTTAGAACTAGTGGTTGGACATGGATGTACTATATGAATGGAGCTTACACTTCTTAATATAATAGACCAAGCACATTTCATGCATATTTCATATTGTATTTTAACTATATTGTTTACTCTAAATGATATATGTATCTATTTTCTTATGCATGCATGTGTAGCTCTTTTTTGTATATGTATGTATGAATCTTTCTGAAATGTGTTGTTGGTTAAACCATCACTTTGGATTGCTAGCTTACCTACCTTCCATGTTGTGATGCATATTTTCTCACGTTTTCCCTTCTTAACTTCGTGTTTTCATAGGTTTCCAAGGGGTGCACTCCCCCCACCCTCCGTGTGTTAGAATTGTTCATGCACCTTCCTTTACTTACTGCATATGTCACACCCTTGCTACCAATAGGGAAATCTTACTTGCCTTTGTGCGGAACAAAAGTCGAAGCGGTACCATACGACCCACTACTGGGAATCTATATCAAACAGTCTGAGGTATAATTAGGACATTTTACTAGGGAGATCCCTTGACATGTTGACAAGTCTAGCACCGTCAGCCTTTTTGGTGTTAGAAGGAGGGCAGATGACAAGTTATGTCCTCTTATCCTATTTTGAACCTTCGCACATCTATCATGGATTCTTGCACTCTAAACCCTCCATGACGTTTTTCGGATGCTGAACTTGTCCAGATCACGAGGGAGTTTTTTGATCTCTTGTCTACATACATGTATGATGGTGAAGGCGAAGCAGCCTGACCTGTGTTCTTACATGACTTCCTTGCCATGCTTGACGAGGAAGATGGATGTTCTGATGAATAGGCCACTCTGTTGTTTGCATACACACTTCGAAAATCCCCACATCGCTGGTTGTGCAGCCCACCAGCTAACAAGGTGCACTCGCTTGAGCACTTTTGTTATTTCATTGAAGATACTTTCCATCATTTTGATAAAAAAAATCTTGACCAAAAATGGTTACAACAACAGAAGACTCCGCATGAATTGCCTATGGATTTTTGGAAGCACTTCCATGTTTTGTAGTTTCAAGCTCCGAAGAGCCAAATGAAATTTCAGTATCTCATTGGCGGATTTGAATATTCCCTTATCCAATCTGTCAATCCCAAGAAGAATTTCAAGCTAAAACCTCGCTCAGCATACTTCAGTGATGGTGTTGTGCAATCATAGATAGACACAGTTGTCATCACAAGTGATTATCCACCATCACCTCATCAAACAACTCCATCATCGTAGAGTGATGTGGGAGAGCATGAAGACACATTTGTTGAACCATCACATCCTCCTGACATCACTCTTTCTGATTTTTTCACAAACTTGGTTGTGAGTCTAATACATCGTAACAGGTATTTTGTACCTCAACCTCCATCTTTGTATTCCGATCATCCTCTAGATGACATTGTGTGGTGTTCTTCCATTCTAGACCCTACACTTGTTTCGAACGAGGATTGATCTATCAACAGAGTTGGTGTTGCACAACCAACATGTGTTGTCATTCATGAAGGAAATGACTGGGAGCTTCAACATCCACTGGCATTAGAGGACCATCCCTATCTATTCGAACCTCCTTCATTTTTTCCTGACATCCTTGATGATCCTGTCATCCCTACTTTTCACGTGTATCTTCGTCCATGGATGCAACCATTGTTGATCATCCGCAGAACACACCATATGTTAGTCCATCACCTGACAACGAAGAGGAAAAATAATTCGTTGAACATCCACTTGATTTTTCATCTATCTTTTCCAGAAATGCAGAGGATGAACATTCTTGCTTCTCATATACCCCTCTGTGTGATTCATCGAATCATGAGGATGCCGATCAAAATCCTGAATTTTTTGATCTTGTTTGTCGTGATCTCTTTACCTCATCATCTGATCATGATGTTTATTCACTCATTGTTAATCTGTCTAAACCACTGGTCTATGATGATCCATCTATCATTCAATTTGAAAACCCTAGATTGTCGAGGCACTTCAGCCCAAGTTGATGGTTATGTCAGGCCCTCGTTGTCCTGAGGTTGGTTTTACTTCTGATTAGGAAATTGTTCAAACATACAAGGCTCCTCATCACTCATTTGTATGCATTGAAGATCAAACTAACACTCAGATCATGCTTCCTCCACTTGAACTACTTGATCCCATCGCTCATGAATTGGAGGAATCCTACATTACAAGCACACATGCACGATGCAAGATATCTCTGTTTCTTTTGTTTGCTTGCATGTCATAGTCAAGAGTATGTGCATGCTTCATAGTAGCACACAGTGTTGCACAACACCAAGGTAAGTCCACGGACTGCATTTCATGTACTTGCACTCACTTATGTTTTGTGGACACATTTAAGCTTGAAGTGTGTTTGTCTTCATTGTTATATCTCTCCTATTTGTTGGTTCACACAATCAGGTTGCTCGCAGACCAAGCCTTCACCAACATGGGTCAACCAATGCGTCGGTGGCTACATTGGAAGTATCACTTCACGTGATCAAGCCCATGAACTATTAGCTTAGGAGTAGGAGTAGTGTTTGCTTTCAATTTGTTTGCTTGCATGCTTGTTTCCTTTCTTGCTTTTCATGTTTGTTTTTCTGCTTGTTTGTTTTCTTACTCAGTTTTCTTTCACATTTAATTCTCCTTTTGCTTTTTTGTTTGTTTGTTTGCTTGTTTTGTTCATAATCTAGTTTCGTATAAAACCTTGCATGACTCTTGAAACAAGCTTGGTAAAGTATAAGAGGCCTTGTGTAGCTATCACTACTTGGTTATCTCTCATCCTGTCTCTGTATGAAGAACTTGTTACTTTTATTCCATGATATGTCGATGGAAAATATGTACTCTTCGAAGTGAACCTCGATGAAAACACAACGCTTTCACTCTAACTAGTGTCACCTACTCTAGTCAATTGTTTTTGGGTTAACCCATGGCAGCTCAGTCAAGTAGAGTAAGGTGAGGGGGGACACCTTAACAAGCACGTTAGAGGTATATAATAAACTGCATCTCTAAAGGAACAACCTATTATGCTCTCAATAAGTCAGGTTCCCTTTTCCACCTCTGAAATGAATGTGATATGCAAAGTTGTGAAAAATGAAAAGTGAAAATTTTCAAAAATGAAAGAAAAAAGTCAAAAGAAGAGAAAGGCTTCATGCACAGAGAGGTGATGCAAGTAACTCTGCCGGGGAACTAACCAAGCTCGCTGGTAGTGGAGCGATGCTTGTGTTCCTACGTGACTCCATCGAGGTACTATCTAGGCCTATTGGTAGTGAAGCAGCACTAGAGATAAAACTAAGACTCTAACGACTATACTACTTGTGCACCAATATACCCCTCAACCCCAATCAAAACAACTATGTTGAATTGGCTTGGAATGTGTGTCAATCAACCATGATCTTAGCAGATGCTACATCTTATCAAGCAAGTGTGGAAACCCAGAGCTAAATAATAATTACGGAGGTATTAGACTTTCTTTTCATGAACAAGGTCCATTCAGAGAGATGGAGTTCTACCAGTGTGTTGCCAAGTGTTGTAGATGCTACAACCACCCTCCAAAATTTTCCCTTAGCTTCGTTTTGGAGCCTCCCTACAAAACATCCTTAGAAGTATGTCTTGCCTTGTCAAGTGGTGAGTGCCAGTATTGCAGCAAGAATGTTGCAACTCCTGGGCTACCAACTTTACTTTTATTAACCCGATAGTTCATAATAAACTTGGAAGTGTCAGTGCTATATGCACAAGTACTAGTTCTCACTGCAAGTTGTCACTTGGTCAGCCACCGCAAGATCACCAGGAGCTCAAGCCAACTTCTATAGATCTCAGAAGAAGCTCTATGTGTGATGAAATAAAGAAAGATTACTCTATAGAAGCTATTCTAATTGCAAAAAGGAAAAAGATTGGAATGTAAAGCAAGACCTAGTAAACCCTAATTAACAACTTAATTCTAATTTTGCCAAAAACACTATGATAACTATGAAAGAAATTCCATTACCTACTAAAGAAAGTAAACAACTGTCACGCGGAATGAGTTATACTTGCAGACAAATCTAACCTTCCTAGGAGTCTAAGACTCTTTAATGACAAACAAACCAAACAAGAGCTATCCTTCTCTAGATACACATCATTCTACGAGAATTCAAATGTTTTCGATCTTACCTTAGGTCCAACGCTTGTTGTAGCAGTCCAACCTTGTTGATCCAAATGAGCTCCTCCTTCACTTTAAGACCTGCATACACTAACAAGCAAACGATTACATAACACCTGAATATTTCATAAAACAAAGCATATTCATCATATAGACCAAGGAGTACATGAAATAATTCATTAACAACAAATCATTGAGAAGAATGGACTTATTTGTATTAAGGAAACAAAAAAGGAACCATTACAACCTGAGCCTTGGTGTTGTGCAAGCTCCTCCCAGGGTCCAGCAAGAGATTTCTCTACTTTGACAAGCTCACCCACTTCCAATATGGCAACAAGAAAGGATTAGTGATCTCATCCTCACAAGTGCAACAAATGGAAGTCCTAATTCCAGCAGCATTTACCCTTTGGAATGTTCAGCTTTCAACCTCTCCTCCTCTGGCCTAATGCCTGTATTTATAGTGTTCTAGAGGAGTTATTCAGTTCCAACATCAATGGGATACTCCCTCTTTTGGATGGGGTAGCTCCTCTCTTGATGGGATAAGTTCCTCTATCATAGGGGTGCATGAACCATCTGGAGGCGCTCAATACACGTCAAACACTCTTCTAGAAGGCTCTAGAAGTGACCACAAGTAACTTTTTAAAGATTAAACTTGCGCCTTTTGACCTTTACAGGGGTACGCACCCAACCTTTAGTACAGAGCGTATTACTACGCAGGTCTAATGTATTGGGAGTGCGTACACGCAGGCAAGGTAGAGAGAACCTGCGTACCCAGAGATAAACATGTTTTCAAGTGACTTTCTCTCTCTTTGAAGTTTTGACATGAAGAGCAGAGGTATGGGGCTTGACAAAGAGGACAATGTGGCTATTGATGAGGCCACATAGACTGCAGATAGTCATGGTGACAAATTTCAGTGTAACAGATTGCCCCCTAAAGTACGAAGCCTGTAATAGATAAGGGTGTTATATCATATAGGAAGGGTGAAGTGCTTTATTATTTCGAGGATCATCTTGTGGAGAGCCCGGTCAGAACCTGCAATTTTCAACACAAAATACATGTATAAGATCATATCATCGCTGAGGTAGGCATTCCTTACTCAGATAAAATTTAACTATTGGACTAACTATTCTGGTACAGGAATGATTTCATAATACATCATAATCATAGACTCGTGTAGACACAGTATGGGCGCAGCCATCTGTTTATGATTAGTCTACAACATAATGAATACAAAATTCCTCGCAGCCTGGATGGTGGAAACTAGATCCAGGGTCTTCATTTCTGTTCCCGAATTGGTACGATTCTAGCCATGTGAATGGATGAGTCGATGTCGAACATGTAGAAACCACTTGATTACTAGTCAATGATGTAAACTGTTAACAAGCGTGAGAGATACCACCAGTAATGTCAATGGTTCTCAAAGTACCCAGCACAATCCATGAGATGTGAATGAATGAGTCGATGTCGAACATTTCATGGAATCCTTAGATCGCAAGTCAATGATGAAAACTGACGTCGAAGGCGAGAAACCTGCCATTGATGCATGCAGACTCCAAGGTACTGACGATTTCTAAGTCAACTTTCTAGATAATGTGCTGATGTCGATAGAAAGCGACTCGTCGCAGGCAAGCCCACAACGCGAAATCATAGTTCAAGTTGAAGAAATGTTGCTGTAAGGACTGACTCAATGATGGTATGATGAATGATAGGTATTTTGCAGTTGAATGTTTTGTTTCAGATCTCTTGAACACATAACGACACAACAGATGGTTTGGTGATAAATGACTCAAAGTCGACTCCCATAACCCGGCTAAAAATGTCAAGTGATTTTGGTCAACTGTGAGGTAAAGGATTTCCCAACCCAGGTGAATGAACAAGTGTCGTGTTCAAGAGTGGTAGTAAGGTTTTCTTGAGACAAAAGATATCAAATAGGCTCATTCTTCTCATTTTTCCCCCACCATTTCTGGCAAGTACCTCTTTATTTTTTACAAGCTTGAGGAGGATAACATATGCTTGTTTGTAAGCTCATCCTTCGGATGAGTCCAACTTAGTTTTTGATTCGAACCCTAAGAAGGAGTGGTCCGTTCCTGTTTGTAATAGAACAGGTCCTTTACTGTGAAATTTTAACGAGTCCAGTATAGGAGAAACTCGGTGTTTTTCATATTTAGAGAGTCTGAAAAACTTAGAAGACTCCAGATTGAACTTTTCGTAAAGTTGTGTCTCCTAAGCCCGAAAAAGTATAAAATAATACCTAGGAGAACCGCTTGATCTTGCGACCAGGGATATTTTCATAGTTAGTGTCTTTGACCTGAAAAGTAAAAAGCGATCAAGGACACGTCGTTTTATTTCCAGTATCGAATTTGAAACGACAAAAATCCGGCAATCTTTTCCTGTTTTTACGGTCAGAAAAGGGCTATAAGGGGACCGTCTTTTAATTCCGTTTTAACGAGTGTAAAAGAAACGCTCGGCAATCTTTTCAGTTTTTAGGAGTCAGAAAAGGGCTTAAAAGATGACTCTGATGTTTGATTTGTGAAAAATGACAAGTTTCCCTAAAAGTCCCTTTGTCCTGCACAAAAAGCGACACATTACTCATACCTGTTTAAGATGGGCAAAAATGCATTAAAAATGACCTTCCATGGTGAAAAATAAACAAATTTATTATTTATTTATCCAAAAAACCTATAAAAAGACCTTTTACCATGTCATTTTTACCATTTTACTGTTGAGGTTGAGAAAAGAGCTTTTGGCAAGAAACTTCTCGTGCGGATTGCGGAAAATCAGACCGTTGGAATCGAACGCC
>APFE030165723.1:163789-190196 GCA_000404065.3 Pinus taeda
AAAGAGGCCAAATACATTAGAAGGATAAATATGAAGCTAAGAGCTGGGAATAGAGCTATGAAGAAGAAAATTGAAGACCTGAAGGCACAGCTAGGCCAGTTAACTGCTAAATGAATTTTCTTTTCAGGAATGGTTTTGTTCCAATTTTTTGTCAAATTTGCTTAGTCTTATTGTTTTGAAGACATGTAAATCCCTGCTATACATATGAAAAATCAAAGGGAGTTTTTGGCAATAAAATGTTTGGGTGATAAAAATTTCGGGTCAAAAGCAAGTTGTTTCAAATAATTCAGCAGTTTCGTAGCGCGCTATGAAACTGCTGTAGGTGATGATTTTAACGCAGACAGGCAGTTTTGTATTATGAGCGGGAATTTTGAAAGAGGGACACCTAAAGGGTACGCAAGACATTAGATGGAGCTACAATAGTCATTCAGATCAAGATAGGTGTACATTTAAAAAGGTGGAATATTTTAACCCAAGTTTAAATTTTTGTTGTAAAGCCCCTTTATCACCGTTCAAAAGGTATTAAATGATTTGCATACAAGGAAATTTGCCTGCACACATGTCCATCAATGCAGCCTACAACACATCAAGAACGTGATAGTGTTCCATATTTTGGGTTATTAAAGGCTAGAAGACATGCTGTTATACATTCGAGCAATTTGCGGTAAATAGGAATCGAGAAGCAAGGGACATCTCCTAATACTACTGAGCAGTTAAAGATTCAGCGTTCAAGGTCAATATGGAATATTAAACATCCAGCTCATCCAAATCGAAAGAGGACCAGGTGTCAGAGAACAAGGAGAAGCCACTATTGCATGGAAAATGGAGTTAGAGTCATAGTTAATTTAGAACTCTTTAAAAATCCAGTCAGCACTTTATTGTATTTAATAGTTAGTTAAATAGCTGATAGGTGTCATTAGAGATAGTTATCAAGTTATCAAATTCCCCTCATGATGGAGGAGGAAGCTCGAATTAGTTAGAATAAGGATTCTATATATAGCTGAAACAGCAATGTAATGGAGGTTGGAAATTTGATAACAGAGGACTGTTTTGGCTTATGTAAAGACAGAATTCAATAATATAAGTTGGCTGCTTTTCTTCTCAGGATTCATGAAGGATTGCCATGTTCAGAATGTGTGATTTTATTCTTTCCTTAATCACTCAGAATTCACTGATTGTGCTCTGATTTCCTGTATGCATTTATGAACTATGGTTTTATATGAGTTGTGTTCTGAACATCCAAATGCTAAATGCCCTGACTTCTATGTAAAGGCAGTATCATTGTTTACTAAAGTATGATTGACTCCATAGGCCCAATGGAAACTTATGTAATGTTTATCCAGCCTTCATATTTGTCAATGTTATTCCACAAGAGTTATCCATCTAATTATTAGTCAAAATCAATAACCCTTTGAGAGAGCCCTATCAGGCTAAGGAGGCTAAGCCTTAGTCAAAAGATTGGTTTGAAACAGTTACTTGAAGTCTTCCTGGTTTGCAGCCTTCCAGAGCTTGATTTTGAGATAACACATTGGATCCTTGGCTTTGACCTCAAAATCCACCAATAATCTGCATTAAATACATGTTAGACCACATGGCATCATAACTAACTCAACTCACTCTATAAGCATAAATATAATCATAAAATCATATAATAGGCTAAGAGAATGGTTGATTTGACTAGGTTAGGAAGTAAGCTCATATAATTACCCATTTATGAGGCTCATCATCACCCCCCTACTGAAGGTGTTACTCATCCTCTGAGCAACCTAGTGTTACACAACAATTTGTCACCGTCCCTGTTACCCCTCTCCCGCATCTTGGAGGACTCATTCTGGGACCCATGAGAAGTGACATGACTTGCAAACACTTGCATTGCATTCCCCTAAACTTGAACTTCATTTTCCCTGAAGACATCTCCTGCTAAAAACCCATAAAAATAGCCCTTTTTCCATTGGCGCGGTTCCACAGTGCAGCACTCGCGCCAATGGGGGAAATCCTCCAAAGAGGGTGCACCAGTTGGCGCTCTGTCATAGAGTCGGACTCGCGCCAACCATAATCAGTGGTTTTTTTTAACAAACCAATAGTGGAAGATTCATCCTAACAAACTCTTGGAATGAATCTATCTTGAGTTGGGTGGTTTGGCTTCGGATCTCCATAGAGGGGAAGTGGTTTGCCACCTCTCATGGAAGCTTCTTTAGTGATAAAGCCAATCCCATGAATATTGTGGATGATCCCAACTCCCCTTCCTCCATCTATAAAATCTTGTCCATTTTACTTGGCAAGCTAGTAGTTCCAGAGATTGAGAATTGCAAAGTTTCCAAGAGCTTCATGCTGCAAGAGCCTTCTTCATTCCCATAAGGCCAAATCTAAGTAAGGAGATTCTTGTCCCATAACCAAGGAGAGAGAAGCTTGTTCCTATTCCCAACAAATCTTTGCAAGACATGTGTTGATGATCACCCAACCAGAGGAGGATATGACATCAGAACTATGGTTGTATTCTTCTTTGTTTATCATTAATAAAACGACTATTGTTATGGTTCCACTCTTATCGTTCTTTGTAATGATGATGAGTTATATCATCTATGATTGATATATAGTTGCATTTGGTAGATTTTATGTATGTGTTTGTGTCGTTATTTGTATGTGTAGGTGTCCATTCACGGAGATCATGGGGATCGTGATCTGTCGAAGCAAAGGAACAGGAGCGTCACCTCTTCTACAAGAACTAGCATTGGAATCCAGGTAGGCCCTCATCATTGGTCTTTAATTTGTAATTAGGAACTTGCATGGTAGCATTGTATGATTGTTGCTAGACCCAATCTGGGCTAGTAGGGATCACCTTTGTCCAGAGAGGGGATTTACCTCCTCAACAATTTGGCGACTCCGCTGAGGACTCAGCTTGTTGTTTGATTTGTAAACTTTGGATGGAGCCTGAAGTATGACCAGATAGCCTTCAAAATGCTATTTCTCTGTGTTACACAGTAATTTGTCACCGTTTGTCACCGTCCGTGTTACCCCTCTCCGTCATCTTGGAGGACCCATTCTGGGACTTGTGAGAAGTGAAAAGACTTGAAACCACTTGCCTTATTCACCTCTAAACATGAGCTTCATATGCCCTTAAGACATTTCCTACTCAATGCCCTTAAAAACAACCCTTTTTGCATTAGCGCTGGTGCCCTGTGTTATGCCTGCGCCAATGGGGAAAACCCTAATGAAAGGGCGCGCCATTAGCGCTCTGTCCCAGAGTCGCAATCGCGCCAACCATTTTGGGCAAAGTTTTCAACCACTCAAACCTCCGAAGGTTCTATCCAACTCATTCACCAAACTGATTCCAGGTTGAGTGAGGATGGTTTGGCTTCGAATCTCCTTGGATGGAAAGTAGTTTGCCACCATTCCATGGAAGTTTCCAAGTGATGAAGCCAAATCCATTATTGTGGGGGATTGACCTTATATCTTCCTTTTCCTCTATAAAAGCTTGTCTCCATGGCTTGAGCAAGCTAGTTCTAGTTCTAGTTCTGATAGTTCTGACTCTTGTGGCAATACTTGTGCTGAAAGGAAGATATCAAAAGATTGGAGTTGCAAGAAGCATTCTTTGTATCCATAAGGCTTTACCTAAGTAAGGAGACTTTGTCACTAAAGAGAGAGAGAGCTTGTCCCTCACCCCTTCAAGCTTTTGCAAGACTTGTGTAGCTGAGCACCCAGCCAAAGGAGGACTTGACGTCAGGACGCTGGTTGTATTCTCCTTTGTTGAATTATTAATAATAGATGACTATCATTATGGTTCCATTCTCGTTGTACTTGTAATGGTTGATGTTGAATTATATCCTTCCTAACTGATGTATAATTGCATATATTAGATTTCATGCTCGTGTTTGTGTTGTTCTCTTTGTGTGCAGGTTTCCATTCACGTGGATAGTGGAGGATCGTGACCGGCCAAGGCAAAGGAACGCGGGCGACATCTCCTCTACAAACTGAAGCGTTGGATCTCAAGTAGGTCTTCATCACCTACTCTTTATTTGCAATTAGGAACTTATGTGATAGCATTTTTTGATTGTTGCTAGACCCGTTCTGGGCTAGTAGGGATCGCCTCTATCCGTAGAGGGGATTTACCTCTCCAACACTCTACATTAGTGAAGTAGATGAATGCCACTTTATTCAATCTCCAGTTTGGTTTACGAATTGAATAGCTTGGAACTTGTCTTGTTTTTTGGTTGTTTCTTGGTTTTTTCCTGCTTGGTTAGCCTTCTGGGTTGAGTTCTATTGTTGTTTCTCACCTCTTGGTTTACCTGGTTATTGTTGGCCTAGCTTTGGATTGCTTTTTTTTTTATTTTTGCATAGCAAACTTGATTGGCGTGCTTTTATAGCGTTACAATCGTGCCAATTGTTGCTAGTTGCTCATTGACAACCCGTGCCAATCCTCAAAAGGCGCTAGTTGCAGCTTGACAGTCGCGCCAGGCCTGGGAACTTTTGAAGTTTGCTTGGTTTTGAGCCTCCTGAGCTTGGTTTTGTTTTGGGTACCTCTTTTCGACTACTTGAGTGTGTTGGAGTCTTGTTTGACTGGCTTTGATCTTTACCCTTTGGGTGTTTTCCATTTTCCATCGATTTCACGTTTCTAGCCCTAGGGCATCTAGTGGCTTTGTGTGTCGAGCTTTCCTTAGGTGTTTTTGGTCTTCTATTGGTCCAGTCGACTCTTCGATTGCTCCCTTGCACTTGTTTAGCGGTTGTTGATCGTTTCATTGCATTATTTGAGTGACTTGCCTCTTTTTCACTTGAATTCCACTTTGTTTCGCTTTGGGCCTAGATTACATGGCTCATTTGTATCTTTGGGACTTTTCTCGCTTTTGAAGGATTGCTTTGTGATTTTGGGATCTCATTGTGCTTGTTTTGAGTGGAATTTGTTTGTTATCATTTCTTGAAGTTTGTTTAGTGCATCTTGCCATCAACATAAAAGAAAAAATCTCTTTTTCTTTGCATTAGTTAATGTGAATTAGAGCTTTTCATTGTTATTAGTGATTAGTGACTTTGAAGAAAAGTTTGTTAATTTCCATTAGCTGCATTAGAGACATTGTTTGTTGTTTTGTGATCATTTCATTTGTGTGAAAGCTCTCAAACTCTCTCATAGTTAGCATTCATCGAATGAAATGATATATTGTGGCATATAGTTTGCATTAAGGAAATTTTGAGACATTACATACGGTAAGGCCTGAAAACTGAAACATAATACAAGATCAACTTTAAAATGAATTGAATGAATCTAACAATGAATTGGAACATAACGCACACTCTTTAGAGGTCTAGGCTACAGACGTGCTCTGGCGTCGTTAAACCTAGTCACTTTTGTTTCCACTCAAGGTTGGGTGATTCCTCCTTTTGTGACTCAATAGTGGTCTAGTACAGATTTGTGCTCCCATGTACCGTCGAGTATATGGGGAGACCCCACTAGGTTATCATCCTTTATCCTTAGGAAGCCGTGTATACTGCCTTACGACCTGTAATGCACCGAACACAACATTCGGGAAGATTGACTACCGTATGGAAAGTCCTTGGTTTTCATACGATTGCCAAGGTGTATATGTAGTTTTATGGATTTTCTGGTAAACCTTTTGCCTAGTTCTCCAAAGTAGTCACTTTTGACCCTTTTCAGACTCCCTAAAAGAAAAGGCTCATTTGAGCATTTGTCACTTCGGGCTCATTAAAAATTCGAAGCCGAATAGAGTCATATTTTTATCCTTTTCTTGACTCTTTAATGATGAAAAGGTCAAGTTATGTCCTTGTGTCTTAAAATTTATTCGGCCACGTTCACATTTACCCTGTTAGATCTTGTTTGCGTTAGCTTGAGTAGGGTCCTTTCTCATTAGTTTGCCTAGGATTTTTTGAATCAAATCATCCTGGCAGAATCATTGATCCCGTCTCCCGTCCCAAGTGACCAAGGGTCTCCTTCTTCTGCTGCTCCTGAGACACCAGTTGGTAGTGGTACTCTCCCTGTTTTTCCGAGTATCCAACCGCTGAACTCCTGTGCTCCAGAAGACAATTTTGACAATCTCCATTGCAACCCTGTTTGGGAGCCTTCCGAAGAAGATACTCCTTTTACTCCTACTGGTGTTTCAGTCCCAATGTCTTCCTCTGATATGGATGACACATCTCCCATCACGATTGAAACACCCGTTGTGACGAGTGTCGAAACTGCTATCTCGATCAAAACCCCACCCTTTAGTGTCACCCCTCTTGATGTCACGTTTCACTTACGCTATAGGGATTTGAGGGATGTTATGGGTTCTAGGAACTCCTCCTCGGGTACCATGTGGGATCGCAACATCAATCCCATTTCGGGATCTTTCATTCCTCAAATTCACAATATAGTTGTCACTTCAGTCCCAACTATTCCAACTGTCTGTATAGCTTCTTCAGCACCTATTGTTAGTGTCGTTACGACATCCTCAATTGTAACCACTATTGCTGGTTCATCCCACGGTTCGGTAAATAGTGGCCAGTCGGTACCTACATCCAGAGTTGTCGATCCTACACTTAGTGCCCCACCTTCTTCTGGTTCCATTCCAGCAGGGGGCATACGAACATTATTTTCAAACTATCCGGAATGTGGGCTTGCAAGGTCCATTTCATTATTATGATCCTGTAGGACATCATCTTTATCTTGGATCCTTGCCATCTTAGCCTGCGGTTGAGGTCTTAATCCCATTAACATTGCTTGGGGTACCACTCGTTACGATGGTGGCCAAGCACCCCTTTCGGATCAAGGACCACCTTATCAAGGACCACCCTATCAAGGTCAGTCGTCTTACATGTAGCCTTCTTATGGGCAGCAGTATTACGGGCAATCTTATCCAAGGCAACCTGGAGGCCCACAAGGACAACCCTTTCAGGGAAAACCTTCGGCCTATGGTGGTCCATCTTTTACTTATCTTGGGAAACCCTCTGGAAATCCAGGACAACCTTATATGGAACAAGGACAACCTGGGGTCCAGCAGGGATACCCTTCTGGTCAACCCTCTGGAAATCCAGGACACCTTGCATGCAACAAGGAAAACTTGGGATCTAGCAGCGGTACCCTTCCGAGCAGGGTGGTCAGCCTTATGTACAGCAAGGCCAACCCACTGTCCAGTCTGGTCAACCATCTAGACAAGTTGGTCAACCCAAAATTCAATCAGGCCAACCAACTATCCAGTCTGCTCAGCCATCTGGTCCATCAGGACAACCCAACACCCAGCAAGCTCAACCTTCTGGGAAAGTGGGTCAATCCCAAGTTCAACCAGGGAAACCTTCTAGCTAGGTGGCTCAACCCCAATCCTCTCAAGAACATATTTCTGGGCCTGTTCAACCAAGCATGCAAATGGTTGCTGCTTCTCAAGATCCACTTGGTTTCCAGCCCTAGGCTGGGCCCCAGACCCAAGCTAGTCTTCAAATGCAAGTTGGGTTTCAATCTCAACCTCCTTATCAAGCACAGCCTGGTCCCCAAGCTCAGTATGGAGCCCAACAACCTTATGGTTTCTAGCAATCCCAGGGGCAAGCTCAGTTTGTCCCGTACCAAAATTATCAACAAATGTAGGTGACTCCTTATCAGAATTACCACCAACAGTATGTTGCTCCTGCAGGCCAAGTTGTTAATCAATGGGGTGTTGGGGGGAAATTCCAGGGTTAGCCGTCCAATTATGGCTATAACCCCTATGGAAAATATCCCTACGGACAGAACCCTTATGGGCCAGGTCCGTCCGGATAAAATCAATGGGGCCAACCAATAACTGGTTGGAACCATATTGCTAACCCTTATCCATGGCCATAGATGTCCTTTAATCCTCAGTTACCCTTCTTAGCAACATTGGAACTGTCGGATGTGTCCAAATTGACTAATGATCCTATCCTTCATAATCCATTTTGGCCACCAGTTCCAACCAAGATTCCTGGTGATTATCCCAAATTCGATGGCAAATCTCGAGAAGACTCCCAAGCCCACATTGTGACTTATAATCTCTGGTGTTCGTTAAATTCGTGGCTTGATGATTCAATCTGGCTTCGCCTTTTTCAAAGGACTCTCATTGGCTCTGCTGATAAGTGATATATTGAGCTAACTCGCAGATCCTTTCAAGATTTTAACTCGTTGGCAATGGCATTTTTAACTCATTTTCAGTTGCCAATTCAGTATGAGACAGGAACGCATCTCCTCACATCTCTTAAACAGGAAACAGCCACGCACATCTCCGATCATATACATGAATGGAGACAGCGTTGTTGTTTGATTAAGGTCTAGATTCCTGACCAGTTCCTGACCGATTGGTTTACAACCTTCTTTGTCCTTGCGATCGCACGAGACATTTCTATGGGGGCTTGTGTAACTGAAGAGCAGGCCATTACGCCTGCTCAGTACCTTGACTTGGTTTATTCCCATTTTGGTACCCTATATGATTATTTGCCTGATGCCCCGAGGCCCAAAACGTCGAAAACTCTGCCAAAGACATCTGTTGATGGTGTCATTGGATCTGTAAATCCATCCTCTAAGAAATGTTCTGCGAACCCTGGGAAGCAAAAGTCGAATGTTTCTCATGAAAATACTTCTCAGGATGTGTCTAATTCTGGAAATACTTCTGAGGTTAACACCATCCAGTCCACCACGGTGGATAAAGCCTCGAAAGGAAAAAAGAAGGGAAAAGGGAAAAATAAATCTGATCAACCCAAGCAAGATTCCCCTAAACCTCCACCCGAGGAAGGAGCCAAATGTAAACCCAAGTACCCTTGTCTTATCTGCGATGAAGATCACTACACCAAAGACTACCAAGGCAGTCTGAAGTTAGTCGCTTATTGAAAGGTGCTCCTGGGACTCCTGCGGTGCTAAAAGAACCTTTCCCCTCATAGCAAACGCAAATGGTGGCTGACCCATCCTCATTTTCTTCTCCCTTTGGTTCTCAAGTGTTCATGGTTGGAATAATTCCTGTTCACATTACTACTCGAGCAAAGGAAAATCTGTCACCTACCAGGAAAGAGCCTGAGGTTCCCTCAAGTGCTCCTCCGCGCAGTTTTGGTCCACTCCATATCGAGAGACCTAGCACTGAGACACCTATTCGACCCCGTCCTAAAGGTGTACTCTTGAGATCTTCTTACAACCCTATTACTCATGTTGCCCAGCACTATTGCATCATTGAGGACTTAGCTCAAGCTCCATCAGCTATGTCCACTCTAGAATTTCTCCAAAGCTGCCCCCCCCAGAGGAATTCCTTGCTATCAGCCATCAGTGGCATCGACTCGGCCGACTCGGATTTGATTACTTTTGATCTCGAGAGCCATGTACCGAGGCTGCCTCACCAAATTTCCTTCCTTATCCAGGTCATCATCAATTCTAAAATGATTCATCGTATGGTTATTGATGAAGGTGATTCAACTTGCATTATGTTTGTTGATTTTTGGAAGGCTATTGGTTCTCCAACCTTGAGTAAGTCTCCTACAACCTTGGAAGCCTTTGAGGGGAGGGAGTCTCACTTTTACCGTATCCTCCAACGCTTGCCTATTACTTTGGAAGGGAAGACTGTCGAAGTGGAAGTTGAAGTCGTTGATGCTAATCTTACTTAAAACCTCCTCTTGGGCCAGAGCTGGACATATGCCATGCGAGCTGTGGCTTCATCTCTTTTTCGTGTCATTCGTTTTCCTGATCAGGGGAAAATTGGCACAGTAGACCAGCTCTCTTTCTTCTCTTCCTCTTCTGAAGGCAACGTGCCTTTTGTGGAGCATACCTCCATTCCATTAGAGAGTGTGGGAGCTGGGCTCTTTAAAGATCCCACCCTCATGGGTGTCTTTTCACTCCCACTTCCAAACGTCGCTTCTGTCAATATGATTTCGGTTCATTCTGATCCTTGGGTTCTTCCCCCCATTGACCAAATAGCATCATGGGGTGATAGGATGTCGTTGAGTCCCGCCGAGCTCAACTACATCGAGATTGTTTCTGTATCAACTCCTCCTCCTGAATTTTCTTCTTTAAGTAGAGCTCTTGACTCGTATGCTCATTCCCCTTGGCTTGGACACCATGCTTCTTTGGATCCTTTAAAGGAAACATTTACTTCTGATGAAGCCATTATAGAGACTATGTCTCTCAGGGAACCCACTTGGTCCAATCTTCATCATCGTTCCTCGTTCCTCCCTACCATTGGGAAATGCTTGCCTGTCTCGAGCAGTTTTCTCATTGTCTCCCTGCACAACCCCTTCAGACACCCATCCAAGTATATCAAGTGTCCTCTGAAGGGAACATGGGAAACATCACACAAACCCAACTGATCGACATCTCTACTAAACAAAGTATTGTCGAGCATATCCATGTTGGAGTAACTTGTACTCCTGAAGAAATTCAGTTTTATATTAGTCTCTTTCACGAGTTTCGTGACATCTTTGCTTGGTCTTACAAATAAATGCCCGGCATCGACCCAAGCATTGTGGTGCATGAGATACCCACGTATCCGGGAGCTAAGCCTGTCCGACAGTTTTTACGCCCAGTGAACCCCCGAAAGGCTACGGCCATTAAAGCAGAAGTCAAAAAGCTTCTCAAGGCTAGCTTTATCTACCCCATCCCACTCACAGATTGGGTCTCCAATATTGTCCCTGTGAATAAAAAGCAAGGTACCATCAGGGTCTGTGTTGATTACCGTGATATTAATCGAGTCTGTCCCAAGGATAACTACCCCACACCCTTCATTGACCAACTCGTTGATGAGTGTGCTGGAAGTGATATATACTCGTTTATGGATGGTTTCTCTGGTTATAACTAGATTAATATCGCGCCAGCTAATCAGCACAAAACTACCTTTATATGTCCCTGGGGCACTTTCGCTTACAAAAAGCTCCCTTTTGGTCTGAAGAACGCTGGTGCTACCTTCCAACGCGCGATGTCTTATGCATTCCATGATATTTGAAACATCATGCAACCTTACTTGGATGATCTACCAGCTCATTCAACTAAGCGTTAAGACCATCCCACTCATCTCCGTGAAATCCTTCTCCGCTGTCGACACTACCTTATTCGACTCAACCCGCATAATTGTGTCTTCTGCGTAGAGTCTGGCAGACTTCTCGGGTTCATCATCTCCTGAGAGGGCATCTATCTGGATCCCCTTAAAAATGAGGCCATTCTAAATCTTCCTCCCCCTGCTTCCTTGCAGCAATTACAGAGCTTGTAGGGTAAAGTGAATTTTTTACGATGCTTCATTCTGAACTATGCCGAGGTGGCGAAAGGTTTTACGCAGTTACTCAAGCGAGACACCCCTTTCATTGGGATGTCGCCGCTCAGGAGTCCTTCAAGCACCTCAAGGACCTCCTTGTTTCCGCCCCTTTTTTGTGTCCTCCTAATTACCATCGTGATTACACCTTGTATCTGGCCGCTGCCGATACCACTATTGGCATGGTTCTCGTTCGAGATGATGATGATGGCACTGAACACATCATTTATTATCTCAGCCACAATTTATTAGATACGGAATCTTGATATGCTCACATCGAGAAGTTGGCATTGGTCGCCGTTTGTGCTGTCCAACGCTTCCACCATTATATCTTGTTGCACACTACGACAGTGATTTCTGATTGCAACCCAATGACGTACATCTTGTCACGTCAGCTGCTAGGGGGCAAGTACTCGAAGTGGATTGCTATCCTCCAAGAGTTTGACTTGGAATTCACTACTTCCAAGTCCAAGAAATCCCTTGTCTTCACGGAATTGCTGTGCTCTTTGCCATCTCTTACCGCACCCTCTCAGTTAGAGGACCATATTCCGGACGAAACCCTCTTCTTAATCAACACCCTCAATCCCTGGTACGGGGATATCATTGTCTATTTACAGACGTACTCTTTTCATCTCAAGACCTCTAAGGATGCTCGACGACGAATTCGCCATCAATCTCAACCATGTCACATTGTTGGGGACACCTTGTACCGTCTCGCTGTTGATTCTATTCTCCACCGATGTTTAACACTCGAGGAAGCTGAGAGAGTTTTAAATGACTGCCATTCTGGCACCTGTGGTGGTCACATGTCCGGACATGCTACTGCTCAAAAAATCCTCCGCACTGGATTTTGGCCCTCCATCTTTAAGGACTGCATTCTTGTCATCCGTTCTTGTCACGAGTGCCAAATCTACCAACAAAAGATGCGTGCGCCTCCCACTCCACTGCACCCCGTTGTTACCGTCGGCCCTTTTACAAAATGGGGCATTGATTATATGATCTGTAACCCTTGCTCGGCCGGGGGGCATGGGTATATCATCGTTGCCATTGATTACTTCACAAAATGGGCCAAGGCGATGCCCACATTATCTAAAGATGGTCACACCACGGCGCAGTTTTTATTTAATCATGTTATCTCACAGTTCAGAGTCTCTCAAGCCATCGTCACTGATCACAGCAAGCATTTATGTAATCATATGATGACTGAGCTTACAACCCAGTTGGGCCTATGACATGATAGTTCGACTCCATACTATCCTCAGGCCAATGGCCAAGTAGAAGTCGTCAACAAGGTGCTAGTTACGATGCTTCAACGAACCATTGGCATGCATAAGTCCAACTGGCACTTGATGTTGTTCTCTGCCTTGTGGGCCTAGCGAACCTCTATGAAGGATGCCACTGATTTCACTCCTTTCCAATTGGTTTATGGATTGGAGGCTACCCTTCCCATTGAATGTGAGATCCCTTCGTCAAAATTAGTCGTTGAATTACTCCCTGACACTACTCTGGTAGAGGAATGTCTTCTTTACCTGGAGAGGCTAGATGAGACTCGTCGACTATCCTCTTTAGCTATCGAAGCACAGAAGAAGCGAGTGAACACTCACTTCGATCACACTGTTCATCCTCTTTCTTTTGTCGAGGGAGATTTGTTCCTGCTCTACGATCAAGCTAATGATAAGCTGGGGGCAGGCAAATTCGAGCCCATGTGGCACGGGCCTTATATTGTAAAGAGAGTTTTTCAAAAAGGGACCTACAAGCTGATTGACTATGAAGGGAATCCCCTGGATAAGCCCCAGAATGGGCTTTACTTGAAAAAATATTATGCATGAATTCCAGGCACTTTTGTTGTACATACATGTGCTTTAGCAAGTGTGTTGTGTGTGCATGTTTTCATGTTCTTTAGGCTTGGTGTGTCGGTGCGATTGCCGCTTATTGTGTCTTTTTGCTTCTTGTACAGATGTCTAGTTTGCCTTACGTTGGTTCGCTAATGGCGCCTCTTGCAGTACACACAACTTGTCTTATACGGCGTGGGTGATTTACGATCCTCATGGTGAGCTAGTAGACCTTCAAGGGGTTTTTCTAGGTTGTACCACGAACAATGTTGTTGAGTATAGTGCTGTGATTGAATTACTGGCCGAGGCGATTAATCTCGGTATTCGAACATTGGTTGTGAACTTGGACTCTCAGCTTGTCGTCCACCAGCTTAATGGGTGATATTCCGTCAGAGACCATCGGATTTTAAGGTTATATCTACGTGTTAAGTTGTTAGAAATGGATTTTTATTTTATCACATATCAACATATTCCAAGACGATTTAATATGTTAACTGATGCATTAGCCAATTATGTATTAGATAGAAATTTGCATAACATGTAACTTAAAATAGCATAAGAAGCATAAAAAACACAATAAACCATAAGCATATATATATATAATATATAATAATATATATATATAATAATATATATATATATATATAATATATATATAATATACAATATATATAAATAATATATATAATATATATAAATATATAAAATATATATATATATATATATATATGTCCAAATGTTTGCACATCATGCATCATCAAAAAAATAATACATGTTTGTCTTAATACATCTGGAGACAACATGTCTCTCAAAAAATATGCATGAAAATAAAGCCTAGATGTCTAATCCCTATGGTGCTCGTGATAGCACGTCAATGCTCGCACCAGGTGTCTCAAGAGACAGTGGATGCGACTGGGTCCTCCCACCATGTGTCTCTGGTACGCTAATGGGACATCTGCTAGCCGAGCATAATATAAGATCCCTCGAGAAATACCCTCAAGGTTTTGGATTATTTCTCCCCCTTCAGCACCCTCTTCCTGAGGGTCTGCTATAGGCTGGTTTCTCCTCAAGATAGGAGACATGCCGGCTGGTCGCCCTGGGCCAACGTCGGCATATACATATAATCGGTGTTAGAACAAACATGTATTAACAAAAAAAAAAATCATAACAAACAAAATCAAAAAGAGGTCATACCTAGCTCCTCATCCCAATCCTCTCCCTCTGGCAGTGGGAAGTTTGGGTCACTTGGGAAGTCAGTCCCCACATACGGCCAATCCTCGACCATGATCAGCTGGCAGCGGAGCCACCCAAAGAACTCTGGCCTCCAAGACATTTGTTGGCCTCCTCCCCCTCTAGGCATCAGTGCTGCCCAACGAGCCATTCTCGGCTCTCATGGCACCAGATCAGGTACGAAGGCCCCTTGGCCCTAAAAGATTGGTAACCATTCCAAAATGAATGTTACCAGAATAGAACCATACCCAAACTGCTGCAGTTTGCCTCGCTTACTTTTTGTAAGCTGTCTCTTCATGTTGGTAGTCACTGCTGTGACCCAATCAAAGATAGTTGGATTCAGACACTCTGTGGCCAATATGAGTTGGTTCTTTGTTGCCTCGTGGGGTGCCTGTGCCCCCGCAGCCCATGTGATGGTAAATAACACCGCTTTGAGTGTTAGATCCTTAATAGTGGCGATATCAAACTTTGAACTTTCGGATCCAAATTGTGCCCCTAGGCACACTCGTTCCATCACCTCGCCCATCTTATCACCAGATGGTCTTCTACCTGTCAATATGGGCACTAGCCCTCTACATGACAGTCTCGTGATGAAATAGATGTCAAATACATCCAATTCCAACACTTGATCTCGTATACGGAACACTTCCCTGTGTTCGTCCCAAAGATTGATCAAGTACTGTAAGAGCTCCGGTTGAGCTCGTAGGTATGGTGTGAGGAAGAATTTTTTAGCCCACAATTTCTAAGGGCTTCCATGCAACCTTCATCTGCTATGGCCAATTCATCCACTCTATCATGCTCCCTTTCTTTCCATTGGACTACCATTTTGTTCGTTTCCCTACATCCACATGATCAAAAAACATTCATTAGATCTTTGGTAAACCTAGAAATGCATTGAAACTAGTTTAAAAATGTTGAAATTTGAAAAACAAATGAGCTTGGCCATTGGCAGGAGCCTTTGGAGTAAAAAGGCCCATTGGTGCGGGTCTGTGCCCGATACCCGCGCCAATGGGTGCAGCCCTAGTTTTTCAAATTCCCTCCACAGAGGTTGATGGAGCAAGCAAAAACGACTAAAAAATGGACTAAAATGGAGTATGAGAAGGTGCCTCTTACCTGGAACTAACGGCGCTCCGAATGGCCGCACGGATTTGTCGCAATCGTCACCCGAAGATCGCACACCAAAATCACTATTGTCGCTCTCCAATGAGGTAAAAGTAAAAAGTAAATTTGGTGTTTACCATTTTGACATATTTATGGATTTTTTAACTCAAAATAGGTTTTTAAAAGTCATGTTTTATGAATATTTTAATATAGTTTTGTCGAAAATGGGTTTTACACTTGTTTTTGTGTAGCAGCAGGTTTTTATGCAGCTTAGATGGTGAAACAAGTTGTATTTTATACTCTTTCGGACTCGGTAAATACACGAAAAAGTCATTCTGGAGTCATCTTTCTGCTCTTTTCTGACTCTAAATATGAAAAGAATGCCGAGTTATTCTTCTCGACTCGCTAAACGTAAATAAGAGGTGGTCATCTTTAAACTCTTTTTCAACCGTGTAAAGATGAAAATATTGTCACGCCCTTTTTGTTTCAGGCTCGTTAACGGTTATGAAACAATGTGGCTTCCATCACTTTTTTACTTTTTCAAGTCGAAATCGTTAATCATGAAAAGTACTCCTCGATCGTAATGATCGGGTGGTTCTTTCGAGCATTGCTTTATACTTTTTTCGGGCTCGAGAGACACAACTTTATGAAAAAGGACACCCCTGGAGTTTACTTTTCTGTTTTCTTTTCAAACTCTCTAAACATGAAAAGACACTGAGTTCTTCCTTTGTCAGACTCGTTAAAACTTGATGACATTGGATTCGTCAAAATGATGCTTCACAAGCATATGCTATCCCCGTCAAGCTTGTTAAATAAAAATAACTGGGGTACTCGCCAGAAATGGTGGGGAAAATGGAACCACAATCATTGTCGTGTCGGCAGTATGTTGCTCCTGAACATGGCACTTGTCTGCATTGGTGTCTGGGTGGGGACATCTCATCTCATTTTTCACTTGCCTCCATGGGTTTGGCTGATCCTGTTTTACCTCTCATCTTCTTGTTGCCTTGTCACCATGACCTCTGATCATTTGATGTCAAATACTGCCAAGTCCACTTTCGTGCTGTCGATATGTTCAAGATAAGTTGACCTCTGTGAAATAATCAACCTCCCTCTGATAACTCACATAATCCTGATTCACAAAAAATATTACCCTCCTCTGTCTCGCGTCGATGATGTGGGAAACACTATGGCCCACCTTCGATCAAGGTCGCTTCATGTTGACTTTAGCTCAATATCCAGGGAGTTGACCTAGAGACTCCCTTCAGGTGCCTTGGAGCCTGCATGCCTCAATGGCAGGTTCTTTGTGTTCGACACGAGGTTTTCATCATTGACCTCCAATCGAATGATTCTACGGGTGTTCGACGCCAGCTCACTGATTCGCACGCCGTAGATTGTACCTATAGTACCTTGAGGGACATTGTCATTATTGGTGGTACCTCTCGTGTCTGTCAATAGTTTTCATCATTGGCTGGTAATCAAACGATGTTCCTACATGTTCGACTTCGACACCCATATTCGCATGCTTGAACTTGCACCTTGTTCGGGTCGAGATGGAGCGCGAGACCCTGGATTTTGTCTGTTGGGATCCAGGTTGTTATTTTGTGGATTATTATGATTATTACATGACTCATTCACTGGATGGCTGCAACCATGACTAAGTCTATTTATCGATCCTCGCTAGATGGCTACATCCATACCTTGGATCTAGATTCTTATGTACTCTGCTATGGATGGCTGCGCCCATACCACATATATCATGTACTTGAGATATCAGTTGTACTTCTTCATGCAGGTTTTCCGGCGGTAGTATTTTCGGTTGGACATGTACTTGTAAATCATTTCACCCCTCTTTCTCTCTCAAGCCTCATGCTTTAGGGGGCATCTGTTAGACAAAAATTTGTCACCGTCCCTGTTACCCCTCTCCCGCATCTTGGAGGACTAATTTCGGGACCTATGAGAAGTGACATGACCTGCAAACACTTGCATTGCATTCCCCTGAACTTGAACTTCATTTTCCCTGAAAACATCTCCTGCTAAAACCCATAAAAATAGCCATTTTCCATTGGCGCAGTTCCACAGTGCAGCACTCGTGCCAATGGGGGAAATCCTCCAAACAGGGCACGCCATTTGGCGCTCTGTCACAGAGTCACACTCGCACCAACCATAATCAGTGGTGTTTTTTAACAAACCAACAACGGAATATTCATCCTAACAAACTCCTAGACTGAATCTATCTTGAGTTGGGTGGTTTGGCTTTGGATCTCCATAGAGGGGAAGTGGTTTTCCACCTCTCATGGAAGCTTCTTTAGTGATAAATCCAATCCCATGAATATTGTGGATGATCCCAAATCCCCTTCCTCCATCTATAAAAGCTTGTCCATTTTCCTTGGCAAGCTAGTTCCAGATATTGAGAATTGTAAAGTTTCCAAGAGCTTCATGCTACAAGAGCCTTCTTCATTCCCATAAGGCCAAATCTAAGTAAGGAGATTCTTGTCTTATAACCAAGGAGAGAAAAGCTTGTTCCTATTCCCAACAAAGCTTTGCAAGACATGTGCTACTGATCACCCAGCCAGAGGAGGATCTGAAATCAGAACTATGGTTGTATTCTTCTTTGTTTATCATTAACAAAACGACTATTATTATGGTTCCACTCTTATTGTTCTTTGTAATGATGATGAGTTATACCCTTTCTAACTGATATATAGTTGCATTTGCCGGATTTTATGTTTGTGTTTGTGTCTTTGTTTGTATGTGCAGGTGTCCATTCACAGAGATCGTGGGGATCGTGATCTGCTGGAGCGAAGGAACAGGAGCATCACCTCTTCTACAAGCACTAGCGTTGGAATCCAGGTAGGCCCTCATCATTGGTCTTTAATTTGCAATTAGGAACTTGCGTGGTAGCATTGTATGATTGTTGCTAGACCCAATCTGGGCTAGTAGGGATCACCTCTATCCATAGAGGGGATTTACCTCCTCAACACCTAGTCAATCTCCTCATCTTTTATGGCCTTAGTGGCCTCCCTAGCATCCCAAGGGCTTTTGATGCGGTTTGCTCCTGTTTGCCATAAAATCTTTCCTTTCTGTCTATGTCATTCCACTGCTCCTCCTCTTCTTCTTCCCTTCTACCTTCCAAGCATGCCTAATAAGAGTGGGGGACTTAGTTTGAGGCCAATCTAGTTGACCTTTAGCATTTGCATGGAGCACTTGTACATTAGCACTCATTTCAATGCCTCCTTCAACCTCATGGGGGAATGATATTCCCTGATCCACAAACTGTGAGGTAAGGTGTTCCATCTTCTCATGCATGCGTGCACACAGTCATCCCCAAGTAGCCTTTGCATATCTTCCAAGTGTGCAATTTCTTGTGCCTGATTGGCTAGATATCTAGGGGTAATATGAGGGTCATTGGTAAGCAAGTTGTGTGTGCTGATGAGTTCCATAGGATCTGGTGGCTCAAATCTTATCATCAATGGCTCATTCTTCTCTTTTATCATGAATCTTCTCATTTTCACTGCCCTCAATTATTCATGGTTCATCCATGAGGCCATGGCCATTAATTCCATATCCCCTAGCTTGGCATTGGAGTCCCACACATTCATGTCTCTGAGGGCCATATTGTGTAGGTAGAACTCTGCCATATTTTATTTATGCTCTGAGGTGCTTTGGTCACACAGATCCATGAACTGCCCGTAGTCTTGGAAAGGAATTAAGCCTCTTTGTGTCAATGTCTTTATTTAGAACTGAACCCATTGGTCATTTAGATAGAGGCGATAAGATTTGGCTGGTGTTCTGCATTGTAATGCTTCCATGGATAAGTTGGCCATGTATGCCAGCTGAGTCTCTTTCTCTTGCAGTTTCCTCCTTAGTAGTTCATTCTCATTTTCAAGGTGGCATCTTGTAATGGCTTCTCTGTCTCTGAGAGCACTCAATTTTCTACCCATTTCCCTGACTTTGTTTTCCATATGGCCAACATCCTCAACTCCTTTCGATTTGGCTATCTGGATCCACCTATGTTTTCTCACTCTTTCTTTCTCCAATTTGAAAAACAGTGGAATTGCAAATTTTTGTGGGATTATCCTGCCTCCCTCAAGTAGATTGTAATAGGAGGCAAGGCTAATTTGGGGGTCAGGTTCTTGTAGCTCTTGTGCTTCCCCTTTCACCTCTAGTTGTCCACCTATCCTTTCCTCAAGCTTTTGGGTCTCTTGTAGTTTGGACAGTGTCTCCTGTAGGATTGTTTCAACCTCTTGTAGTTCTGGTTTTGGGTCCTGTAGTATTGCCTTTCCCTTCCATGTAGAAGATCTTGGAGTCCCCCTTTCATATGTTATACGTGTCTTGGAAGGAGATTCTTTCACCTTGGCAGATGGTGAATCTCCAATGTTAATGGGAAATTTTGAAGAGGGCTGATGTTTTCCTGTTTTAATTCTTATGCTCTTCCTTGCCCTGAAATACATGGAGGTCTATCTTTTACTCTTCTACTTTGGCTTGATTGGTGTACTGAGGGAAGTGAGGGCAGCTTCTTCTTCTCTTTCCAAAGTCTTAGGGGACTCTTCTCCTTGCTCTGCCTTCTCTGCCTCTTTTTCTCCTTCTTCTATCTCCTTTTCTCTCTCTTCAACTTTTCCCTCCTCTGTTTCTTGTCCTTCCTCCTTCCTTTCTTGCTCTGTTGTGTCACCATTGGCTTCATCTTCTCCTCCTTGTTGTTATTCCTCCTCACTTCCAGTAGGACTGACATCATAGGTTAATGCCTTTATGTCATCCTCAGCTGTCATATTTCAGAAAACTTCCCATGCTATAGGCAGTGTAAAGGTATGGAGGGCTTCCTCTACTAGGATTTTTATTAAGCCATGGTGAGATAACTACCGTAAATTTCCTACTTATACCTTGGTGCTAGAGTCAATCAAGGATTGAAGGAGAAAGTAAGGGATACTGAGATTTTGAGGCATTGGGGTATCCATGCCATATCTCAAGTCGTGGAGGATTCTGAAATGGTATCCATAGACAATGTTGTGCCTCCCTTCATAGGAAATGTATTTTATGACTTGGTAGCTAACTTCATCCCAAGGATATGGTATACTAGCCCCTCTAATTCCATTTTTATCTTCAATAGGGATTTCATTATTTTGTAAAAATTTCTTCTTGACAGCCTGGCCAATTGGTTTCTCATATTTACTCCAAGGCATCCCAAGAGGAAGGGTAGTGACCCTACTGATGAATTTAGGAATTATTTTGATGGAGAGGCCTCTAATGGTTACAGTGGCATGTGTTCTGGTGTGAGGGACCAGAGAGAGAGCAAGTTCTTAGGCAATTTCATCATCAAACCCTCGAAATTTCTCAAAGAAATTCATCCAGCTTTCCTTTGTGAATATGTCCACCACTTGAGGATGTGCATGGATCCTAGTGGAGTTAGTGGGCTCCTTTCTCATAAACCCTCTTGTCATAATGTCTGTACTCTTTTGGAAAACCAAATATGGAGTGGAGACAAAGAATTTTGAGAAAAATAGAGAAATAGAGGAGACTGTGTTTTTCTTTAAATAAACAATTTTCTTCCTTTATGTATTTCCTGCCCTCCTAAAGACTTATTTCATCCTCAAATTGAGATCACTTATTTCATGTATTGATATTCAACAGGGGGCATGCATGAACCCTACCTCTCCAGACTAAAATTCGTGCCAAAACGCATGGTTTCTCCCTTGAAAATGACTCACTGTCCCTCATGTAGAAGCCTATTGTCCCTCCTGTAGATTTCTTGTAGGTGCTCCTGTAGACAATGCCAAGAGCAAGAATATGGAGGAAATCGATGGAGGATAGTGGTTATGAGGCTGTGGGGGCACAAGAATACTGTTGTGGCTGAGTTACGAGTAGAGAATGAAGAAAAGGTGGTGAGAATGTGTGGGGAGGAATGATCATTACCCTTTATGGATATTTTTGGTTATGAGTGCTGAGGTGACAAGGTGTACATTGCCCATATTCAGACCGTTGGTCCCCACCTTCTTGGTCATCATGGCTTCTACTCATAATCATCCCTCATTATTGCATTGAAGTTCACACTTCCTCCCACTACCTGTCCTTGGCATCTTGTGCTTGAGTTGACTGTGCGCACGTGTGGGTGACATCTAGGATAAGTGGAGTCAACTAAATGAAGGTGGCCAAGTTAACTAGCCACCTTTCCCTCATTCATCTCAACCATCCCGTTGCCTTCGTATGATCTCTGATTACATAAATGAAAATAGAGGAGTGACTTAGTTACTTACCTGCGATTTGAGTGTATTTGTTGTGAGGTGTTGTGGATTCTCTATTGCATGCCTACACTTTCCTTCATGCATTCTATTTTTTCTTGCTGATGTGTGGTTGTGTGCTTGTGCAGGTTATTTTTTTCTAGAGCTGAGCTACATGTTCCTTTCCAACCTTCATGTGTGCGCTCTCTTGCTGCTAGTGCTGGACTTTAATGGGATAAGTTGCTACAGGAATTCCTATAGGAGATTTTGTAGCTGCTTCTCCCCTTGAAACTTCAGCTTTCTCCTGTGCTTGGAGCTCGAGAATAATGCCAGAGGTGTCATGAATGATGGAGAAATGGTAGGTAAGCTTCAGGTAAGGTTATTGGTGCCTTTTCCTCTTTTTATTATTATTTTTTTTTTTTTCAAAACTGAAACACTATTTTTTGTGTTTTTTTCTTGGACAGGAAAAAAATAATGATGCATGGGGTGTGATGCATTCTTCGAAATGATGGAAAGGAGGTTTGAAGATGGTAGGAGGGATCATATGTTCCTCATGAAGCTTTGTTGTCCCTCAAACTACCTTCTGTAGACACTTTTGGCTCTCTGTAATTCCTTCAAGGGACTCCTGTAGAAAACACAGTTTTGGAAGGAAAAGGTGTAGTGGAGTGAAAGAGATGCCAAAAATGGTGGAGGAAGGTATGAAGAAGATGAGATGGGTGTTGGTATGAATGTCAGGGTTCCCTTGGTACCTTCTTCTGCTCCCTATAGTCCTCCTGAAAACCTGCAATGCAACAAAAGTTCATTTTTTCTCCCTTTTTTTTTTGAAAACAACTAGGGCATCTCGGAGAGGTTTTCACCCTGATTTCCTACCCTGGGCACCTCCAAGGGAGGTTTTCACCTAGGGATCTTATTCTTTTTCTCCCCTTGTTTTTTTGACATCACTGGGCCACCTTAGAAGAGGTTTTCAACCCAATGATAGGCCTCAAGCATCTCATGGAGGTTTTCACTTAAGTCCTTATTTTTTTGTTTTTTCTCTTTCTTCAGTGAGTGGGTGAAGTGGAAACTAAGACATGCTCCACTACCATCACTGTTTTATTCAAATATTTAATAAACTCTTGCTTGGAGAGGGGTTTCTTGTAGACTTTCAACCGATTTCCATTGACAAGCATTGGGATGGCTTCATGTTATCTGGGAATAGTGTCCACTCAGATGCTGCTATTCCCACTAAGATGGGCGGCTATCTTAGAAACAAACAATCAAAGTCTACTATTGTTCCCTTTTATGAAAATAGACGAGAGGAGGACCAAGAAGACCAACTTGAGTCTTGCGCTTGATTTCCTCTCCTTCTTGATAGAGTTTCATCGCTTCTTCTTGTCTGCCCAGCTTCAAAAGAACCTGTAGAATCACAGCAACATACTTCTATGCAAGAAACAAGAATCTAAATTCATAAATAATACAGGATCAGATGTGTATTAACCATATACATGCATATATAAACAAGTACACAAGAATATGCAAGGAAACAAGAATAGCTTTACTCAGATGAAAAGTAGCAAGAAGATTACAACCATCTGCTCTGACCTAGCATCATCCTCCAGCTAAGAGGCCCTTCTTCACCTCAAGAAAAGCTAGATCACCCAACACTGTGAATGTACACCAGAATACCAATAGCACTTCTCTATAAGATACAAAATTCCAGCCTCTGGATCTTTGTGATGAGGGGTCCATATATAGATGATTACAGAGAGGTGAGTCATCTTTTAGGGTCTTGATTAGTGTCTTCTCTCTGATAGTTCCTGCTTCCACTTGGAGAATGATGATCTCTTACTCATCCCTGGTCGAAAATGGAGAGGCAAGTGTCAGAGGGGAAGCTTCTGGAAGATTCCATGATCTTCCACCTCGCATATTGGTCCCTGCCATTTGTCCATTCCCGACCATCGCACCCAACAGAGGATAAAATCAGTATGCATCGAACCTTGTACACTGGGAAGGTGATATGCATCGCACCCCCTACATTGAGCTTTCAGTATGGTCCAGTTTTGACCATTTACGAGCATTTTTTAGTGGATAACTTCTGGGAGATTATGTAATCAGTTGACCTTGTTCCTTTAGGCAGTGAAGCAACAATTTTAGGGACTTAGGAGCCCTCAGTTTATGGACATTTATGATTGGAGTTGAAGTGCCCAAAAATTTCTATAACAGTTTCCCCCTAAAGTGTGAGGTCGTTAATCTTTTCGATGTCGGGTGAAATGCTTTACTATGAGGATCTGAAGTTTTTCCAAGCTGGGAGGCGACCTGTAATAAGATACAATACAATACATTATTTTGACAACATTTTTTCATGATCTAGCTGAGGTGGGCATTCCCATGCTGAGCTTTATAAATTCATTTTCATATACATAGGACAGACAATCGTAACTATGTGACAGACTGATGATATGGACACATCATCCTTTGATTTGGATGATCATCTGTTCGGAAATGATGTACACTTGATGTTTTTATATTCCTGAATATATCGTAGCTTGGATGGATGAAACTAGATTCAGGGTCTTCAAAACTCGTTCAATCTTCACTCGAAGTACAAGTCGATCCATGTGAAAAATGTTCTAGAGTCGAACATGGAAAGACATCGCCAGATTACCAGCCAATGATGTAAGCTATTAACAGGCGCGAGAGGAATCACCAATAATGGTAATGACCCTCAAGGAACTACAGTACAATTCACGTGGTGTGAAAAAGGACTTGGCGTCGAACACCACGCAAAATCTCTCGGTCAAAGGCCATTGATGTAAACCTGTCACCGAAAGTGAGAAACTTGCCATTGCGAAATGCAAGCTTCAAAGTACTGAAAGGGTTGTTCCTAAGTAAACTTCTTGGATAATGAGCTGATGTCGACAAGAAGCGACCCGTCGCAGGAGGGCCTTAATGAATCCCACATCAATGACATGGAACAAAGCAAATGACTTTGGAGGTGAAAACAAACTGACGATATAGGGTTCAGGGTGGCGGTCATGAAGGAATGAAGCATGAATGTATTCAGTGGGTGAGACACAGGTGAATTGTCTGAATGACTTCTCTTGAACATATCAGTGACACTAACGATGGATTGGTAGTGTTAAACCCAAAGATGAATGGTATGACAGACCAATGGTGATGACCAATGAACGGAACAACCCAACTTGGCATGGATGCGGAAGGAAAGTGTCATGTTCAAGAGCGACTTGCTACCAATAAAGTTTCTTCAAGTTTTCTTCCCAATTTTTCTTAGTCATTGCTGACCAGTACCTCTTTATTTTTGTCAAGCTTGAGGAGGATAACATATGCTTGTTCTATAATCCGCCCTTCGGGTGAACCTGTTGCTATATTTTAGCGAGTCTAGTGACAGTGAAACTCGTTCTCGTCCATTTGGATGAGTTTGTCGCTATTAGGTTTTAACGAGTTTAACGAAAAATATAACTTGGTCCCTTTCAATTTTAGAGAGTCCGAAAGAAAAGGAAAGGAGACTCCAATGATTCTTTTTCGTCATATAATCCCTTAAGTCCAAAAAAGCGTAAAATAATACAAAAGGGATGAATTTTCGATAGTTTTAACGAGCCGAACAAGACAACCACTCGATATTTTTGTGTAATAATCCCTTAGGTCCAAAAATATTAAAATCTAGAGGAGGAATAGCACTTTCGATGCCTTTAACGAGCCGGAGAGGCCAATCGCTCAACAATCTTTTCATATTTTAAGAGTCAGGTGAAAAGAGCTTAAAGAATACTAGTTTTCGAGGAACGAGTGATGGTTTCGGGTAGCAGCTGATTCCAGGTAAGATTTGGAATTTTCCAATCACGGCAATGTCACAAGGATGGCTAATAGAATCACTCTTCGCAACTGTTCCTCAAAGGGGTAAACAATCATATGGGGGTGAATGATCAGCTAAAAACAGAGTGGAGGTGATGGCGAGAACACGACCAAAGCTCAAAAGCTGGCAATAAGGCATTCACAATGGTTATTTACCGATTCATTTTTTAATGAGCTTAAACACTGGGGGAAACATTTGCTCATGATTTATGTTTATTTTTTAACGAGCTTGAACTATTCACTAAAACTGCTTGTGAAGGGTTTATTTTTTAATGAGTTTGAACTCTGCGACAACATTGCTCGCCAGTCATATGATAAGAATGTCTCATTCAAGATGCTATTTTGAAGTGGCTTACATCTCTCAAGCTTTGCCACGGGTCCTTTCTTTATGCAAGTTAGGAAACGACTAGCCTTACGGGTTTAAAGGGTTAGAGGTCCTACAAATTTAAAAAATAAAAAGCCGCTCTTCACTTGCACGCAGAAAGGTTTGCATGCCCCCAAGTATAGCGAAAAATTTCCAGGTTACCATGAAAGTTTTATATGCGTAGCAGGTAAAATGCTTCCTCGGCAATGTCTATCGAAACAAACAAAGGTGAATGGCACAGATGCATTCCACTCACATAACTTTGACGAAGGTATCTTATTCCAGCCTGATCCCATTTTCCTGTAAGGACGGGTTCGTCAGACTAGTCATATATCCTCCGCAAAAACCTACTCTATACCCAAGGTTTTCCTGCCAAAATAGACCAGGGTGCATGCCCCCTGGGTTTCAGTCACATCCTCCTAAATCGCTCACGCTCATCAGGTGGACGGACTGGAGAGCGATGAGACATTTCTTGATGAAAAGACCATTTAGGGATGGCATTTGACTATTTGCGATGTCTGTACCAGGGAATGACATTTGGTCTATGAGCTTGACCATTCTGCCTTCGTGTGGAAAACACATTACTCTAAAGAGTGAGGAGACGATGGC
>APFE030165732.1:3822-56104 GCA_000404065.3 Pinus taeda
TCATAAATGGTCAAAATTGGACCATACTGAAAGCTCAATGCAGAGGGTGTGATGCATATCACCTTCCCAGTGTACAAGGTGCGATTCATACTGATTTTCTCCTCTGTAGGTGCGATGGTCGGGAATGGACAAATGGCAGGGACAAAAATGCGAGGTGGAAGATCATGGAATCTTCCAGAAGCTTCCCCTCTGACACTTGCCTCTCTATTTTCGACCAAGGATGAGTAAGAGATCATCATTCTCCAAGTGGAAGCAGGAACTATTAGAGAGAAGACACTAATCAAGATCCCGAAAGATGACTCACCTCTGTAATCATCTATATATGGATCCCTCATCACAGAGATCCAAGAGGCTGGAATTTTGTAATCTATAGAGAAGTGTTGTCAGTATTCTTGTATACATTCACAGTGTTGGGTGATTTTGCTTTGATTGAGGTGAAAGAAGGGCTTCTTAGCTGGAGGATGATGCTGGGTCAAAGCTGCTCATGGTTGTAATCGTCTTGCTACTTTTATTTGAATAAAACTATTCTTGTTTCCTCCCATATCCTCGTGTACTTGTTTATATATGCTTGTATATGGTTAATGTACATCTGATCCTACATTATTTGTGAATTTAGATCCTTGTTTCTTGCATAGTAGTATGTTGTTGTGATTCTATAGGTCTTTTTGAAGCTGATCAGACAAAGAGCAGGTAGCAAAACTCTATCAAGAAGGAGAGGGAATCGAGTGCAAGACTCAAGTTGGCTCTCTTGGTTCTCCTCTCATCTATTTTCATAAAAGGAATCAATAGTAGACTTTGATTTTTTCTTTCTAAGATAGCCATACATCTTAGTGGGAATAGCAGCATCCGTGTGGACACTATTCCCATATAACAATGTTGAAAGAAAAGTATTTTCCAAATGAGTAATCGGGAGAAGTGCTAGCTTGTGTTGTTTATATTCTTAATAGAATTCTGAGTAAGAGCATGAAGGATCGAGTTCCCAAAGAATCCTTGAATGGTTAGAGTTGTCATATATCTCATTTAAGAATTATTGGTTCCATTGTCTATGCACATGTTCCTAAGGAATTGAGAAAGAAGTTAGATGATAAAAGTGATAAATGTATCTTTATTGAATATAGTGAGGCGTCTAAGTCATATAGAATTTATACTCCCATCAGCAAGAAATATATTATCAGTAGAGATGTTGTTCAAGGAAGAATAAACTTCGAATGGAAGCATAGATAAATCTATTGTAGAAAAAATTGTATTATCTCATGGAGATGATAATGAAGATGAGACAAAAACACAAGGTGGACAACAAATTCCATATACATCTCCTGCAAGCACTTTAGCAAGCCAATCACCAAGTGTTATTCCATTACAATTCAAAACACTGAGAAACCATGAACATGGAGAACGATAAGGTTATCGTGGACAACAAACAACAAGATTAGAGGAAGTAATGATTCTAATCCTACAATAGCTACATTGAAGAATAGAATTAAAGCTCAAAAGGTTAGAAGTTTAAAGAAGTTGTATGACCAGAATGTTGAAATAGATCAAGTTTCAAATTTTGCATTACTTGCATATGATCAAGTAAATTTTGATAAAGTTGTGAAAGAAAAGGTTTGGTTAAAAGCCATGGAATAAGAAATTGATGTTATAGAAATAAATAATACTTGGGAACTTTTAAATTTCTTGAAGCTAAAATTATTGTAGGTGTTATATGGATTTAAAAACTATAGTGAATGTTGAAGGCGAAATTGAAAAGCATAAAACAAGACTTGTAGCTTAGGGGTTCAGTCAACAACCTGATATTGATTATAATGAAACTTTTGCACTTGTAGCTAGACTTGACATAATAAGAATGGTATTAGTTTTTGCTACACAAAATAAATGGAAAATATATCTGATGGATGTTAAGTTGGCATTTTTAAATTGTTTCCTGGAAGAGGAGGTTTATGTGAAATAACCTTGTGGATATCAAATTGATGGTTAAGAAGATAAAGTTTACAAACTAAAGAAATATTTATATGGATTGAAACAAGCACCGTCGTTATGGTATAGCAGAATTGATGAATATCTGAATAACAGTGGATCCATCACGATTCAAATTGAACCAATTTTGTATACAAAAGTAAACTAGGATGGCAAATTTTTTATTGTGTGCCTATATGTTGATGATTTGATTTTAAGTGGAGATCTTTGAGTAGGTGATTTTAGGACAAGCATGAAAACATAATTTGATATGTTTGATTTAGGCCTAACGAAATATTTTCTTGGTATTGAAGTAACTCAATCTAAAGATGGTAGCTTCATTTCTCAGTCTAATTATGAAAAAGGATATATTGAAAAGGTTCGGCATGGAAAATTGTATGGGAGTTGTAACCCCAATTTAAATTGGTACAAAACTCAATAAGGATGATCATGGTTTAGATATTGATCCAATCTTGTTTAAACAATTGGTTGGAAGTCTTATGTATTTGAGTGAAACAAAGCCCGATATAATGTTTGGTGTAACTTTAATTTCTAGATACATGGAGTCTCTGAAGAGTACCCATTGGCTAGTTGGAAAAAGGATTTTAAGATATGTTGCTGGAACAAGAAATTATGGCATTGTGTATGCATCTGATTCAGATTTTAAACTAATTAGATATATTGATAGTGATTTTGAAGGCAGGAAGAGCACATCTGGGTATGTTTTAGTTTTAGTTTAGGTATAGTTTCATGGCATCAGTGAAATCCATTGTGACTCTATCATCATCTTCAAAAGAGTATGTTGTAGTGATAACAACAACATGTGAAACTGTGTGGATGATAAGAATTTTTAAAGAGTTGTTGCATAAAGAAAAACAAATTAGATATTGCATTATCAATAAATCATGCTTTCCATAAGAAGATTAAACATATTGTTATGAGGTATCATTTAATTTGAGAATTAGTAAGAAATAATGAAATATGTATGGTGTTCTATGGATCTGAAGCCCAATTTGCAGACATATTTATAAAACCCTTGGGAAAATAATTGCTTGAAACTCACAAAGAAAACATAGGGGTATGCATGATGTAACAAAATTTTGACGTAATAGCAAAGTTTTGTTCTTTTTTGTGAAATAATTAAGGGGGAGAATGTAATGATAATTAATTATTTCATGTCCTCTACCGTGAGCATTGTTATGACATGTCAAACTCTAAAAAGTCACCACCTACTGATCACACTGCCTCACCTCCTCAAATTTGAAAGGCCAACACTGATAGAATGTGAAGGGGTAGCACAACCTAAAAAATTATTTTTTAATTGATGGAACTAACTTGAAATATGCTATAAATAAAAGGATCTCGGAGAGGTGGAAATGATCCACTGTTGGTTTTTTCTTGATGGTGTAATTAAGAAGTTATAGTTGTTGTTCACTATGTTTTTCATGTTTTTATTAATCTACTCTATATTTGTTTTTATCATGACCTCTATTAAAAAATTAAAACCAGCCTAAATCATATGCACTTCTACAAGGCTTGAATGTCTCAAAATATCATCACATATCGAGCTTGATGGTTGCAGGGGACTCCAAAATTTTCATGAGGACCATAGGCTTGGACACAATTCATTTAGATGCATAAGCTTCGATAATAAGGAGGATTAGACATGCTAAAAAGGTCAATGACAAATTTGAAATTTTATAAAAATCATTGTTCACTTGTCAAAAGTTGAACAAGTGGAAGTTGTAATCAAGCTCAAACTATTAATTCAAAATTTGGATATCCCATGGAAGATAACACGAGCACGTGAAAACAACTAAGCCAGTAATAGACCTAAGTAAGGAAGCAACAGAAAAAACCACTAATGAACATGCCTTCTGCTAAATAAATAGATATGTTTTATAAATTGATCTTATGTCTATTTTGAAGGAATTATACTACAAAATAGAAAATTATGCAGAAGATGTTATTGATACAAATTTTGCACATTGGGAAAAAATGATTCATTTTAGAAGATCTATGTCAATTATATGGTTAGATAAGTCTCATAGTGGCACTAGTTGAACCTTTAGGAAAACAAGTGAATGGTCACACTGAAACCAAGGTTGTTCATGCAATGTATACTCCAAAAAGTATTCTAGATGATATGCAATCAAGTAGTAAGATGGTGAATTTTTCCTTTAAATATTCTCTAGTAACTGAAAAGCCATGAAAAATTAAATGATAATTGTCCATATATAGAAAAAATATAAAATAGATGACTAAGAACACTAATTGATGAATGAATTGATTAAATCATAGATCTCCAAATGAGACAGTTTGACACAACAATGAAATGTCTATATGCAAATACTATATATGAAGGTTTCAAAGGCATGTTTTTTTCTCTAAGCGAGATAGTTTCCCTTAGGACTTACTTAGCTAATCCCAATTTTAAATATTGATATAAATCCAAGTCAAACTTGTGTATGGTAACTATAATTCTAGTTCTAATCCTAGTTGAATGTTTTTCCACAAAACTTTGAAATTTTTTAAGTTTAATCTACCACTATACCAGGGATAAAGTAAGGCTTGTCCGTAATGCTCTGATTTCCAAATGGTCTTATGAGTAGTGTTGTGATTTCCAAGTTGGATCTATATGTTTTATTCTAGGCCAGACAATTTCCCACTATTTATTCAATCCATTCTTATTAGAGTTAATCCCTATTTTAACTTTTGTAACGAAGCCGATTCAAAATTGTGTTTGGCAGCTTCAATTTTAAAAGTTTTTCATCTGTTTTATTCTGGGGTGGACATTTTTCCAATGTTTATTCAATTAATCTTTATTTTAGATAATCTTGTTTTTAACTTTTGAGATTAAGGCAAGTCAAACTTGTGCTTGGTAGCTAAAATTTTAAATGTTTTTCCCATAAATCCATGATACATTTTAGTTTTCTCTACAACTGTAAGAGTAAACTATGTTGTCATCTTCAAGTGGGCCAATTTGACATAACCATAACACTAAATGCAAAGACAAGATATCAAGGTTATTTAAAGGATGATACTAAGGTATCAGTGAGGCAATTTCAAAAATTGGTTGTTGACAATAGCCTTGTTCCTCGTAAACAATGGTATGCAACATACAAGCAGTGAATTTCTAATATTCATTCTGAGGTCATTTCAAACAAAGTTGAAGTGTTGCAGGGAATTTGCTTGTTTCAAGAAGAATGTTTGTGAAATTGAAATTAGAAAAAATAATTAAGTTAATTGCTTCAAATGTTATGAAGCTGAAGGATCTGTTCACACATGATCTGAGGAAGGATATGTTCACACATGTGGGTTTTTATAACTCATACTCCAAATAGAGGGTTCTTGTTCCTATGGGCAGCACGTTGTTCTTCATCACTGGTGCAATTGATGATATTCATGTCAACTTTCAATTACAAAAGGGACTTGAATTCAAATAGTTGTTTTCAACGTCATATGCACATGTATGCAATTTCAAGGTTATAGTTTCAAAATATGACGTGATATGACTACCTTTTCATAGAAACATGAATAGATTATGATAGACAGATTCCTTTCAACTTCTTGGATTCAGTTAGTCCAATTCTGCGTAACAATCTACCTAAGATATATAGTGCTCCTCTTCTTGTAACGTATTTTCTAATTTTTCCTTTTCACTATCATTATATTGGTAGCTATAATAATGAGAAGGGGGTTATGCAGCGATTTAACAAAAATGTTCCCATGGAAAAATACCTCTGGTCACACCCTTGCATGGGTTTCTATGCATCCCATGACGTCAATGTCAGTTGTTGATATGAGACATGTGCAAGAAGGGAAAAAGAAAAACGAGGAGTATTTTGATACAAGTTATTTATATAATAAAACATGTATGAGTGATGCAAACTTGAATGGAGAGGCTCTTTCGCTGCTAGCTTAATAGCGGTAACATGACAATCCCTGGAGACAACACACCTGGTAGAGGAACATAGAATGTGGGCATAGGAGCAGACATCTCTCAGTGATTTTATAGTTTCAGAAAAAAAAAAATGCTACTCTTGAGATGAATGACAAGTCACCACGAGATACATTTCCTAGTAATTACCAAGAACATTCCAGGACTAAACTCAGTGATTGAATAACAACAACAATTGTAGATATTGACAACAATTGTAACAAGAGTGGGTTGGAATATTTTCTGGAGTGAGGTGCACTAAAAAATATGGAGTTGGGGCTCTTCTGCTTGCAAGCCTGACAACGGTAACATGACAACCACTGGAGACAACACACCTAGTAGAGAAACACAGAGTGTGGGCAGAGGAGAAAATTTGGAGACATCTCTCGTTGATTTTAGATCTTCAGAAAGTAAATTCTACTCTTGAGATGAATGATAGGTAATTAAGAGATAAATTTCCTGTTAATTACCAAGAGCATTCAAGGACTAAATTCGGTGATCGAATGGCAACAACAGCTTCATGTACTTTCAGAAATGGTAACAAGAGTGAGTTTGATTCTTTTCAAGAGGGAAGAAATCAAGGGAAGAATCATTTATATCCTAGAGACATCAAGACCATTTAAGTGCACCTGACAGTAGATTCTGACCTCTTACATGCCATCAAATTATTTTATCTAGTGATGCATTGAAGTCACTTCAATTCACAAAGTCACAATTAAAAGTATTTTTGGTAAGAACAAGTCAGCTAGTCACGGCCTAAATCTAGATACAAGCTTCATGAAAGTAGTAGACAAACAGAAGTTGATTCACTCACTCAATTTCCTTGAATTCCACTAATTTTTTCTCGGCTTAATAGTTTATTTCCTAGTGCAAGTGGAACAGAAATTCCCAACCCCCATACCAAAAAAATCAAAGTCATAATGGGGCTCCCTAGGAGACCAGACCCTTCTACAGACAATGAACATGGACAACACTTCAATTAAAACTATAAATTTTAATGGAGTAACACCCGCGAGGGGAACATTATTTTCAATCAATAGACAATGGTTGGTCTTACCATTTTCAAGAAGGAAATTCCTATCAGCGCAAATATTTATGGTCATAGTCTACCTGTTATAAGAGTTTGGGAGTTTTTTTATGTAACGGGTTACATTTATAATAGTGAGACAATGGTTGGTCTTACCATTTTCAAGAAGGAAATTCCTATCAGTGCAAATATTTATGGTCATAGTCTACTTGTTATAAGAGTTTTGGGAGCTTTTTTATGTAACGGGTTATATTTATAACACTTATATATGATAGGTGTAAAGCATATTTATTATCTTTGTAAGAAGAGCTTCTACATAAATCACATCAAATAGAGCCTCAATTCTATTTATTATCTATTTAATATTTAGAAATCATAACTATTTTTTTATGGCTCAGAATTTATACAACCCTTGAAGTACAGAAAATGTGAAAACCACCTTAATAAAAAAAATATAAATTTTAAATGATTTAAAAATAAAATATATTAAAAATATATATGTAATTTCTTTTAAATATTTATTTATTTAAATTAATATATCATGAAACATCCATAATAACTGGCATATTTAATTCCATATGCCATTAAGAATTATTATATGATTGGACATAATGTAGTTATATGGATAAAATATTTTATTTATTTGTTTAAATTAAATACCATATTTAAACGTTCATAAAGGTTCAAATATTAGGTTTCCATACACTAGTGAGAAGCAACACTAGCGAGCAACATTAATATGATTGGAAATAACATGGTTACATGGATAAAAAAAATCATACTCGTTGTCACCTTAAAGACGAATTATTGTGTTGCTAGACTTATTTCATGTTTCTCTTGTCATGTGAGAAATATTCTTCACAAAACTAAAAATACATAAATAATCCAAATAAAAGGAGATTCACAAAATTGAAATTTTATTCATGTTATCCATTGGATTGTTCATAAAACTGAAAATATGGAAACAATCATAATAAAAGGAGATCGACAAAATTGAAACTTAACTTGTGTTATACATTCATGTTTTTTTCAGTACCACTTTGATTTTTGGTTTATAGTTTTTGATTATTAGTTAGATTTTCAATTTGGAAATTTTCAGGTTTAAAGAAATATTGTTTTGATCATCAGTTTGGTTTTTGGTTACAAGAAATTTGTTTAAGGGTTTGATTATCAATTTGGTTTCGCTCTCTCTGTATTTTGATTAATTCAAAATTTTGTTTACATCTATTTCCACCATTATCAATTTGAAAAGGAAACCCCTCTATTTCAATCCATAATTTTATGGTCACAGGCGGTGTCCTCTCTTATCATGAGAGTGGCTTCCATGATTTATATTTTGAATGAACATATTGGTTAACATGCACCCTTTGTTAAGAGAATATTGAATATTAATTTTTATTATACAAATTTATTGGTAGTTAAAATTGATTATTACATTAATTTAGAAAATAAATTGGTGTAAGAGATATTTTTCTTGTGGGATAAGGAACTCGCTGCTAGTTATTTCATGTTAAGGTGTACCAAGTTATATATACTCTAATTCATTTAAGAAATTATGACATATGAGAAATACATGTTCTTAACCATCAGGCTCATTCAAGTTGTACACTAACATAATTTAAGGTCTCACACACCAAATTGGTGTATGAGACCCCTTAATTTGTGGGAGAAGGAACCCCCTCCAAGAAATTATTTGAGTGACTTTGAGTGACGTCTAAAGAGTTATATATACTCCATGTCTCTATAAATTTGAGTTTATGGCCTCTTACAAAGAAGCACATATTATATCACACATATTTTTATTATTTAAATTTTAAAATTTGAAATATAATAATAAAATTAATGTATGTGAATTTATTAATGGATTTATTGTATTTCAAAAATATCAAATTTAGAAAGCAGGAATCCTTATTTATTATAATTATCATTGCTTCAATATAAAAAGTATGTAATGATTCTATTTGTGTGATAAATTCATGTTGAGCATAAAAAAATTACAATCAAATTAAACTTATATTAATTTCAAATATATCCATTATGGATTTATCACTTTTCAAAATGAATAGATTTATAAGGTTGGAATATTTATTTAAGAAGTTTTATTTGTTTTTTAATATAAGAAATTCTTTATTTTATTTGTATGATAGATTTATATTGAACATTGAAGGAATTACATTCTCCATCTTTCTAATAACATATTTCTAGAAGAATATTAAAATATTATTTTATCACTGAAATGATATTTGGTTATAAATCCTCGGATGGGGTGACAAACATGACAGTTGCGGGGCACCATGTTTTGTGATGTCACCACACCACCTAGAAAACATGTTTGGGGACATCGGAGCTACCATTATTGGTAATTAATGTCTATTGTACATGAACTAAATGGATCCTACGTGTGTATCATTGGGAAGGAAGGTGGAGTGGAGTTCGCAAACTTTGGATGGAGTGTTAATCCAGTGATTATGTGAGGTTATAGGTTGGGATAAACAAAATTACTATGTTAAATTGATAGAAGGAGAAGGGCACTGTGGAAAAATTTGGGCTGTTAGTGTCCCACCCTAACTCTCTTATTTATGTAATATTATCGAGTCATAGTTATAGTGAAGTAAAGAGTCAATAAAGCCATATTAATAATTGTGAGAGGTTAACCCAGATTTAATGAAGGGACCATAGTTAGTTGCAAATGGGCCACGGTATTAGACAGATGGTATCAATAAGAATGATGGTATTTCCCCATGGTATTACATGTATAAATCCTATATATAGGATAGAGACTCCCCTCGAGAAGCATCATGTCTTATTTTGTAATCGAGCTCTGCTCTATTGGAGGTTGCCCCCTCGAAGAGGCAAGTAAACATTGCTTTATGAATAATAAAATACTTGCTATTATTTCTCATTGTTCTATGTTCTCGGTATATTTCTGTGCATATTTGGTATTCTAGTATCGTCTTGCAGGTTAAGAGCATAACAAGTGGTATCAGAGCACTTTCCACGACCAGTGGGATCTCCAATTTTTAGCAATTTTGTTTTTTGGCTAGCGACCTGTTCCGATATCTTTAAACCACGAGATCTATCATTGAGCGGAAAAACCTATGAATTTGGGGAGGCATGCATGTTGGAAATACAAGAGGTGGTCACACTTTTTGGACTCCCTTGTAACCCCATTGGGTACCCCTTCGAGTAGTAGCGCATTAGACAAAAGCGCGCATAGACTATCTTCTAGGTACCCTCTTGGTATATTAGAAGCCCCCTAGCTCCCTTGAAAGCTCGCCATAAATAAACCCTCAGCCATCTTGCTGCTACAGTACATCGAGAACACCACTTGGAAAGATTACTCGCGCGTACGATAGGGTAGTCGAGTTGTACGACTAAGGGTACGGTTGATCCTCCTTGGTTAGTGCCCTAAAAAGTTGGGTTGAGTACTACTGTTAGACCTTTATGTATATTGCGATCCGTAGCACCTCACAGTCCTGGAGGCCATAGTTCCCTTCTCTATCTCTCAATCACGCATAATATTTGCCAGATCAGATCTCGCAAGTGGGGTTCTGCCGTAGCAGTAGCAATCAGTTCCACCATTCAGATCTACTAGAACAACCATTCGGATCTATTAGATCCATAAGATCCGCAGCAGCAATCAATTTCGTCGTTCAGATCTATCAAATTAGCCATTCAGATCTCTCAGAACCATCAAATCCACCATCCAGATCCACGTAGTTTTGTGGGTCCCTATATCTAGGTGTGATTTTCGCAGGACTTTTGGCAACATTGACATTTCTGGGATTCTGCTACTACAACATTCTTTAGCAATGAGTAAAACTCCGTGCGAAGTAAAAAAAAAAAGAAAAAAAAGTCTGAGACCCCCTTGGGGCACTTATTGGTGACTTAGCCCATCAGAATCAGGATGACGAGTTGAGCAAGGTGGTACCATTCAATTGTTAGAGCCAAAAAATTCGGGCAGTCCCAAAATTTCCAGTACGTCGGATCGGTTCCTCGTAGAAACTAGAGCTCAAGCTATGGCAAATGAGAGGATCAACAAACTTGAAACAACATTGAACGAGCTCATCTCGCTGATGCAGAACTTAAATACAACACTCTCTAAGGGCAAGGTGGAGGGACACGAAGATGCATATATTGGCAATGAAAATAGTGAGGGTGATTCTAGCTAGTCGCTTCACCTCTTGGGCACCCACAAACAATCTTGTCCACGACCACCCAAGCTGGACATGTACAAATTTGATGGCTCTCACCCAACCGCATGGATAGCACAAATGGAGCAATATTTCAATCTAAATTACATCCTAGATAATGCGACTTAACTTAGTGTGGGTATCATGTACTTGGACAATGAAAGATGGCAATGGTGGTAATGGCATCAACGTTGCTATGGAAGGCCCTTGACATGGGAGACATTCAAAAAAGCTCTTATGGGTCACTTTGACCATGAATCTGACTTTTTGGGTCGACTCACTGAGCACCGATAGATAGGAACAATGAATGAATATATTGCAAACCTTGAAGCCTTAGCTTTCTGCATTAGAGGTCTACACGATGAGTTTTACATGGAATGTTTTGTCAGTGGTCTTAAAGAAGCCATACAAGCCCACCTCCAACTACACCACCCTAGCTCATGGCTGGATGCTTGCAAGATAGCTTGTGCGGTCAAATGTGCATTAGCGGCCCAATCCAATCACCTAAATTTCGTCACCAAGGGTCACCCCCCACAGGCTCAAAGCACTACCCAAACACTCAAGGTTCCAAAGGTGTCACCAACAGAAATGGTAGAAAGAAGACAACAAGGCTTATGTTACTACTGTGATGAGAAATACTCCCCTAGGCATAAATGCAAGGAGCCCAAATTCTTTCAAATTGATGTTGATGATCACAGTCCATCGGAGGAAGCCCCACCACTTGACGAACCGAAGGAGGAAGAAGAGGACAACTAGTAGAACAATGTACCTGAAGAACCAGTTATCTCACTGCATGCTTTCGTAGGGATTTCTTTGCCTCAAAACTCTCAAAATCAAAGGTTTTATTAAGCATTGCCGAGTAGTAGTCTTGATTGATAGTGGAAGTACACATAATTTTAACCATCAAAGAGTTATAGAAGAAGTGCATTGTTTTGTTTGAGTAGTTTCTAACTTCCAGGTCCGAATTGTTGATGGGTGGACAACGAAATGTGAAGGCCACTATGAAAATGTCAAACTTCAAATGGGGGATTATCAGTTAAAGACCCATATGTTTGCCATACACATGGGAGGGTGCGATATTGTCCTCGGTGCTTAATGGCTTCGCACACCTGGCCCAATCACAATGGATTTCCAAGAGTTATATATGAGCTTTAAGCAGAATAGCCACATGCATACCCTCCGCGGACTCCAGGCAGGAGGTCTCTCTATAATCAGCTCACATCGGATGGAAAAATTGTTAAAAAGAGCCACCATGGAGTTATAGCTCAATTTAATGCCATCCAAGCCTTCGAACCCAATTCTCTTCATATTCATCCTGAGATGCAATAGATCCTAAACATCCATCTTCCACTCTCTCACAAGCCTCACGAGCTTCCACACTCGAGAGGGGAATATGATCATAGCATTACTTTGGTGCCAGGGGCTCAAACACTAAATGTGCACCCATATAGATATCCATTTGCCCAAAAGAATGAAATAGAAAAAATAATCAAGGAATTCTTGGAAGAAGGCATCATTCGTCCCAGTATTAGTTGTTATTCATCGTCAGTGGTCATGGTGCTCAAGAAAGATGGGGAATGGTATATGTATCCAGACTTTAGGGCCCTTAATACGTTGACAGTCAAAGATAAATTTCCCATCTCGGTTGTCGATGATTTGCTGGATGAACTAAATGGGGCTCAATTCTTTACTAAGCTCGACCTTTGCTCAAGCTACCACCAAATTCAAATGAAAGAAGAAGAAATTCCAAAGACTGCGTTCTGAACTCATGAAGGCCATTATGAGTTCCTAGTCATGCCATTCGGTCTTTGTAATGCCCCATCCATGTTTTATAGCCTTATGAACCACCTGCTCAAACCAAATCTCAGAAAATTTGTCCTGGTTTTCTTTGATGACATCCTCATCTACAGTCACACCTAGGCTGCACATCTTCAGCATGTAGATTTGCTCTTGCAACTGCTCCGCAAGCATAAGTTATTTGTCAAGATGTCCAAGTGTTCTTTTGGCATGGAAGAAGTTGAGTATTTAGGCCACATTGTGGGGCGTGAAGGTGTTAAAGTGAACCCCAAAAAGATCTAGGAAATGTAGGAGTGGCCTCAACCTAAGACCTTGAAGAGCTTGAGAGGATTTTTGGGCCTCACAGGCTACTATCACAAATTTATTCACAATTATGGTTGCATTGCTAGGCCCCTCACTCAACTCCTCAACAAAAATTCATTCCTCTGGAATGATGAAGCACAATAGGCTTTTACAGCTCTCAAACATGCCATGTGTTCCACTCTAGTCTTAGCACTACTCGACTTCACCAAACCTTTTGTGATAGAATGTGATGCTTCAAGTACAGGTATTGGGGCGGTCTTAATGCAGGAAGGTCGACCCTTGACCTTCACGAGCCAACAACTAAGTGGGAAGAATCTGGGACAATCTACCTATGAGAAGGATATGATGGCCATATTACATGCAATAGAGACCTAGAGACCATACTTATTCGGCCACCGTTTCCAAATCCACATAGACCATCAAAGCCTTAAATACCTTTTGGATCAATGCCTATCCTCACCACTACAAAATAAATGGCTTGTCGGAATGCTGGGATATGATTATGATATAATTTACAAGAAAGGGCGTGAAAATATTGCAGCAGATGCGTTATCCTACCAATTTGAGGAGGAGAGTACCTTGCTCGCAATTTCCCTTCCCATTCTAGAATGGATTGAAGAGTCTTGCAAGGAATGGTTTTCACATTCGTGGCTCTCCCAACTCATTAATCAATTGCAGGTGGATCCAAATTCCACAGCAGGCTACTCGTGGCAAGATGAGATTCTTTGCTACAAGGACAGAGTCATAATATCACCAACATCCACCCTCAAAAGCCTTATTTTGGTGGAATTGCACTCATCGCCCACTGCAGGATATTCAAGCTCTCAGAAGATGTATGCTTGCACTCGAAGATCATTTTTTTGGATAGGCATGAAAAATGAAATTCTTACTTTTGTAGCTAAATGTGACGTCTGTCTATGCTACAAAGGAGAAACAGTCAAATCCCTAGGCACATTACAACCATTGCCCATCCCAGCTTCAATTTGGATGTAGGTTTCTATGGATTTCATTACGAGTCTTCCAAAGTCAGGAAATAAGTCAGTCATCATGGTATTTGTGGACAAAATTTCTAAGTATGCTCATTTTTGTGCCCTACCCAATCCTTTTACACCAACTTTGGTCTCTCAACCTTTCATGGATCAGATCTTCAAATGGCATGGCATTCCCACTTCCATTGTGTCTGATCGTGACCCAGTCTTCACCAGTAACTTTTGTCAGGAACTCTTCCGGCTACAAGGTACCCAACTACAACTCAATACTTCCTATCATCCACAAACTGATGGTCAAACTGAAGCAGTCAATAAATGTCTAGAAACCTACCATAGGTGTTTCACTTCAGAAAAGCAATATCTCTGGGTATAGTGGTTACCTCTAGCTGAATGGTGGTATAGCACCAACTATCATGCCACCACTAAAATGACTCCATATGAAGTAGTTTATGGTAAAATCCCTCCTTCCCCTACTTCTTATATCAACGGATGCTCGAAGGTACAAGTAGTGGATCAACTCCTACAGAACTGCACAAACATGCTGGCCCACCTTAGAGAGAACTTCATCAAGCTTAAAACCGCATGAAGCAACAAGTACATCAACATTGCTCAGAACACCAATTTCAAGAATAATATCAGGTATTTTTTAGGCTACAACCATATAAGAAAACATCACTCAAAGACAAGGGTTGTCAGAAACTATCTCCAAAATTCTATAGACTATATCAAGTACTTCAACGCATTGGAGAAGTTTCCTATGAGCTAGCTTTGCCAACCACTGCAAAAATCCATCCAGTTTTCCATGTATCATGCCTCAAGAAAGTAACTGGAAACAATTTTAGAATTCAAACCAGTCTACCTGAAATAGATGAAGAAGGGTCAATCTGGCTCCAACCTGAAAAGGTTCTTGATACATGAGAAAGGCACTTGCATGGCCGCATGATCTAGGAAGTCCTCGTCAAGTGAAAAGACACCTCTCCAGAAGATGCAACCTAGAACCAACCACTATTATTCAGTAGTTACCACAGCTTTAGCCTTGAGGAAAAGGCTATGCTTATGGGGGAGGGCATGTTAGGGTCCCACCCTAACCCACTTATTTATGTAATAGGATTGAGTCATAGTTATAGTTAAGTAAAGAGTTAATAAAAACCATATTAATAATTGTAAGGGGTTAACCCACATTTAATGAAGGGACCAAAATTAGTTGCAAACGGGCCATGGTATTAGATAGATGGTATTAATAAGAACCATGGTATTGCCCCATGGTATTGCATGTATGAATCCTATATAAAGGATAGAGACTCCCCTCAAGGAGAATCATGTCTTATTTTGTAATCGAGGTCTGTTGTATTGGAGGTTTCCCCCTCAAAGAGGCAAGTGAACATTACTTTATGAATAATAAAATACTTGCTGTTATTTCTCATTATTCTATGTTCTAGGTATATTTCTTTTCATATTTGGTATTCTGGTATCATCTTGCAGGTTAGGAGTACAACATGGGATTTCAATAGTCTGTGTTGATCGTCCAAAGGAAAAGTCAGTTAGAGGATTATCCTTGATTGTCTATGTTCTCTAATTTTAGCATCATTCCTATTCCCAAGTTTTATCTTGTTAGAAATTGTAGAACACAGGGAAAGTTTGTAGGAAAGGACTGGGATAGAGAGACTTGGGGTCATGAGTTGGAAATCCTCTACTTTTTATATGTGGCTTTTGCATCAATCATGCAATATTTCACCCATTCCTCTAGTTTCATTTTGGTTTTGATGCATAGTGGAGACATTTTGGTCATCTTGGAAGGAGACGAGTTTGTCTCGGTGAGCTCTACTAGTAGGAAGGCCTAGACCTCTTCCCTTTCTATGACCATATACTAGAATTTAATATCATGGATCTGCAGTGTATGGTTGGTGGCCATATTAAGTTTCTCTTTATGTTGAGCATGCATATGCTCACCTTGGTGATGATCACATTATGATTAAGACTTGGTTGTCAAGGTCGGTTTAATATTTTCCTTCGGTATTGTTGCAACGACTACAACCACCCTCCAAAATTTTTGCTCGCATGAAAATTTGAAAGCTTATATTGGATCTTGTGATCAATCATCCTTGGTCATTTTACGTTAAGATGATGATTTCAAGCTCCTCTCCTTGATCATAAAGAGTTTTCCATGTTCTCATATTTTTGTGGCATGTGTCATTTTTAGGCATGGTAGTTGTTGTTTATCATGTAAAGGGAATGTCATCATGCTTCAAGAGAATTGTGTGCGTATGAGTGGTTGCCATCACATAGACATGTTTCATGCTCACGTCATGCACTCATGTCACGAAGGTTGTTGCATGAGCAAAGTATGCATTACATATTCTGGATGGGCTACATGTCTATTTACAATCATAATCCTGTCCTATCAATGTTTGCATATGCTTCATTGTTCTCATGCTTAGCCATTTTCCCAAGAAACCTAGCCTCATCCAGCTTCCTAGAACTATATGCTTTGTTTTTGCAACCATAAAGCTTCCTTCTTGCCTGCTAAATCCCCGCAGTGCATAGAGATAGCAACCTCCCTTGCCTGCTAAAACCCTGTAGTGTGCACAGACACTAAACCCCCTTGCCTGCTGAAATCCCACAATGCACAACAACTCGAGCCAATACTTCTCTCGAGAAATGTGTAGAGTAGTCCAGCAGCAATACATTGAGAAATTTCACAGAGGTATCCTCCCAAGACTCCTTTCCCGTATCATTACTTTGAGCCTCAAAAATGTGCAATGTTGTCGAAGTTTTCTTATCAACCTTGCATGCAGAAATTATGTAGATGGGCCTCCTATGGCCTCATTTTAGAAGAATCCACTGTTTGTTGAAATTCCATGGATCTACCTCTTAGAGTCTACAGGAAAAGGTGACATGCTGAAATCACTTCCAAAAAGTTAAGTTGAAGGAGCCGGGTAATGGAAAATATCAAGACGGCATGCAAACTCCAACAGATGTATGATCATCTTGAGGGTAAGTATGGAAAGTACATAACATATTTCGAAGTGCACCTCTTAGTTGAGTTTGCAAGACTTCTTATCATTATCATATCATCATTTCCTCAGTAACATGCATGTGCGCAAACGCGAAAAGTTAATTTTAGTGTTAATTCTACATGTCATTCTTCTTTTTCACTTGTTTGACCAACTATCGTCTTCTACATGTTGATTGATATTTCATGCTTGCAACCATGTTCTAATCATGTGCATGGTATTCACTTCGTGTGTACGTTTTTTGTTTGCTATGAAAACCTCCATCATGCTCACACACAAAGTTGTATGCACTATCGTGCAAGTGTCATCGCAGTCCTTCAATGATCTATCATAAGTGTCACACTTATTGCTCACATCGTTGGTCAGTCATGTTGAACATGTGTGTCTTGATGGTTTGATTCATCTTGTCAAAACTCATGTGAGTGTGTTTTCAAGGTCGCGTATGCATAAATTTCACTTGCTCACACACTTACTCATTTTCACTACAATTTTGATAACAGATACACCCTATCAAAACTAGACCATCGCCCCATCATCGACTCGATTGACTGTCACCAAAACAACACAGAGCAGCCATAAATCCATGTCAATATATGTTGTCTGCAAGGTCACTAATCAACCCTCATGCTAGTCAGCCATATATTTTGACCAAGTAGTGAGCTCGAGACTGACTCCCCTAGAAAATTGTGTAGAGGCTACAGACCATGCCTATTATGTTAACTGATAGAATTGCATAGATAAGATGGACAGACACCCAATGCCCATCCTTGTCTCCCTCAAAAAATTGCATAGTTTTCCCAACTAGCCCACTAGTCAGCCAATCGGGTGCTCACTCAGAAAACTGCGTATATTTCATGAGCGAGCCCTCTACTACCCAGTAGTCTTCTCAACTCAGAAACTATGTAGAGGTGGTCAATAGGTCAGCCTCCCAGCATCAACGCATTTTTTCATGCCAGCAGCTCCCAACAAGCTCTTACCATCTCCCTCGAGGAATTACGCAATTTTGCTACCAAGCTCCCATAGCTCGCTGCCAGCTCCCACTAGGAACTGTGTAATTTTTGTTGTAAAGTTCTCGTTGCCCACTCCCTCCGGATTTTACATAGGCTTTTCCTGCCAAGTCTTCTTGCAGCCCAGACCCCTCCTACCAAAATTGAGCGGGTTTGTCCTCCACCCAAGCCAGATCTTGCGGACAGTCACTGCTAATCTAGATTTCCCATCACTACCTCATAGAGGCTTCTTCACAATTTTCACCAGTAGTGTCTGGAGCCCGCACCCTAGCTTGAAACTTGCCTCACACAATTTCGTAACCTTTCCTTCTCTCCTAGTCACTTGCATCTGAAACCATCATGCATCACTATAGACTAGGAGGTTTATGGATTTGATGTCATCTCCTCATGAGTGACTGCAGATATAGGTACACAAATAAACATGGTGTGATGAAGGATGAGATGAACAATTGGAGTACATGAAAAAGGACATGTTTGTGAACAGGTGAAAAAATGATGCATGAAAAGGGATGTGTTCGCAAATAGATGATCATGCAAAGATGTGTTCATGGCATAATGGATGGATGAACATGTGAAGATGTGTTCGTAGAGGGATGGATGGATGAACATACACTTTTTGCGAAATGGACGAACCTGTTAGGCATGCCAACATACAAGTAAGGAGCAACGTGTTAATGCAAGATCAAGAGAACCTAACAACCATCAAAGACTCTACACACATTTCCATGCCGAGGTGAAGTTGTGACACACCATGAGGACATCCATCACCTAGCAGCACTGCATCTCGACATGTACACCAACAATAGCATGAATGTATGACCATTGTCATGTCGATTCTTGTCACGAGTCATGTCATCCACATCACTAATGTGGGCCATATTGTTAATCAATGTAATGAAACGTGGATGTCCAATAGACCCACTTATAATCTAAAGAGTCATGAAATCTGAAAAATCATGGAAGTCAAATGGTCATGAGGGAAGTCAAGTAGTCACAAGGGCCAGCTAAAAAATGTACCCCCTCGTAATCAACTCCTTTGGTATTTTTGCAAATTTTGCACATGAAATCTTCCTACTCATCACACCAACAATCTCCTTGTGTGATGACAAATGCACAACCTATCACACAAATCAAGTTACTCTCATTTCACCAAAACTCAACTGGTTTCACACATTCATAGTGCTGACATCCTTTCTACATTTTTGTGATGACCATGATGCCTGTGCAATTTTTCACTAGTTGTCGATGGGTGTTCTATCATGTCTAGTGCCCAATGAACTTGATTCATTCAGTCAGAGCATTTGCATGATTTTTCAAAATGATTTATTATTCATGTCAAACTGGGAATCTGACATCGTGACTGACTGGTATTATTTTTCTTTATCTTGGGTTGCTATCATGCAGTTTATGATTATCCCAACAATACATCCAATGATAGTCGCTTCGCACACTATGATCTTCACCGTGTAACATATTTCTTCTTAGTCTTTTTTCAAGCAAGTGAGGCACTTCGGCCTCTACTAATGGCTATGGAAGGCCCTCACTATCTTGACATAACTGACAAGAATGACCAGATCTATCTATTTGTATCAGATTCCCATCGTGATCCCCTCTCTCGAATCACGAATCCATATTCTTAAAGATCACGAATCTTTCAAAAAAGCCATCATGAATTTTATGATCCAACCAATACATGGATAGAATAGTCTTACCTGATGAGTCATGTTATAGGCAACAAGCTCTAGTCCTTCCTTGCACCCACTAAGAAACTTGGTGCAGAAAAGCACACACTTGAAAGAGGCCTTTGACATTTCTTGAAAAATGGTAGTCACGGGAGAGGTAAGGATGTGTGTTGGGTGGTTGTGACACATTCTTCACCCACAAGTGAGACCTTCTCTCTCGTGTGTAACTTTGTTGAGTTTTTTCATTTTCTGTTGCATAATTTTTTTTATCTGTTTTAGTTGCTTGTATCTTCGTGATCGCAGGTGGGGTATGCTTATGGTGGCTTCACTAGAAATTTCATTTCACGTAATCCCGACCATTTAGTAGGAGTAGGAGTAGTGTTTCCTTTCTCACTTGTCTTTTCTTTCTGATTTGCATGTTGTTTTGCTTGGTGACTTGGTTTAGACTGTTTTCTTGTTTTCTTTTCTTGCTTGTTGTTGTGTTGGCTTTGCTCATTATTTTTTTTTCATTTTGTTTTGTTTGATTGACACTTGATACTTATTTTTTCTAGAAATAAGTGTTGTCATCTACTGAGTTGTGGCTTTTGAATGAGTATGTGGCTGAAATATAAGAGACTTGTGCCACTCATGTGGACTATTCCATTGGGTGTTGTGTGTGCTATATACTCACATTATGTTTTTGACTACTGCATCCATGTGGACTACTCTAATAGAAGCTGCATATGTCCTACTATGTTGCATGTCTCTAATAGAGTTGGGACTATTCCCTGTGGATAATCCGGAACATGAAGCTAAAAATAACTCCCACAGAGGCTTGAAAACCAACATAACGGGACTATTCCCTTTCGAGTTGAGACTCACTCTCACCTTCTCCCTCTACAATGAAAGAACCTTGAAACAAGCGACTCTAAGCACTCACCAGGCACGTGAACCTTGCTATTTGAAGACAAAGTAAACCACTCTCATGTGCTAACAAGCAAGAGATAAGGAAAATCTTTAATATAATGGCAACCAGGCCATCATACTAGATGGGCCTCCTACACCAAATGGTTTGAGGTCTAGTTGGGACTTCATACTGAGGAGATCCATTGAATGTTGGTGGGTCCAACACCGTTAGCATTTCTAGTGCTAGAAGGAGGCTCACTACTTATTTATGGTTGAATTTTCTCTCACCCCCACTCATCAATCATCTGGTCAAGGTAGTAACTCGCACTCCCTCTCACCTATGCAACTCTAAAAAAAATTACTCCTCAACCCCTAGACATGAACACAAAATTTTGTATCAACATCTCTACTATGTCCATCCCATCACATGTCAGTTTTCCAAAGTGGTCAGACTAAACACAGGAATACGAGATCTTCCATATGCATCCAAGAAGCCAAAGACCACTCCCACAGGAGTTGTTGTCTCATCAGTGGAAAAAGTAGTTCTTTCAACACTCGAAGGTCTAGAAGACGCTGTTAAGAACAGAGAGGAACCTCCAGTTTTACGATAGGGAGAAAAGGACACCCTTGTGATCTTGGGATCAAGCACTGCTACTGGAGATGGAGGGGAAGGTAGCAGAGGAGGTAGTGGTGGAGACGAACCAACAGACTCATAGCCGGAACTGTCAGATTCTAAACAGGTGGAGGAGGACAATGAAGAAGAAGACATGGATGACTAAAACTTGGAATGGATGACTCAGGGACCATTGGCTCTCTCATATTCTTTGCACAAGATTCCAAAGCGTTCAAAGAGGATGTTAACAAAGTATGACCTTGATAGAACAACATAGATAAAAGACCACTTGGACAACTTTTACCTACAACTGCAGACTCTTGAGGTATGAAACGGTGATGTTGCATACAGATTCTTTCCGTGTATCTTGGATGGCCATGCAATAGTATTGTATGACAACCTTCCTGTAAATTCCATCAATAACTAGGATATGTTCAAAAGGATGTTTTTGAAAAAATTTGTTGATGACAAAATGTCGGCCATGTTTCTAAAAGAATTTGGTAGTCTGAAGATGGAGTCGAAAGAGAAAGTAAAAGAATTTAATCAGAGTTTTTTGTTCATATTGAACAAGATTGCAAGAGACACAAAACCTCATGACTCCTGTTAGCACCTGGATTGAGCCTCAGGCTGAAGGAAGGCAATGCCACGGTAACCAAAAACCATGCTTAGCCAAGTAGCTAGCCCCACTAGGCTAGGAGAGGGCTCTAAGGATCTCAGCCAAATTAATTGGATCTAGAAACTGATATTAGGCTAGGTGTAGTAGCACAAGGTTTGATTTGATTTTGAAGGGTTTTGTTGGATCAGGAGGATCCAAATAGTTAGGGCAAGGAAATTAGGTCAAAACTACAGGGTGTTCTATGGGGCAAGGTATACACAACGATTAGTACCTTAGGGTTTGATGAATGAGATGAAAATATAGGTGAGGAGTTAGGAAGAACATGTAAACCTGATGGATTCTTCCTACACTGAAGAAAACACAGATTGTGTAATGTCTACCCAAAACATAGCGTAAACGTCATGGATTCTACCCTTCAGAATTGTATACATTCACATAAAGAGTATGAAATGATGAAATGGAATCAAAAATACATTTTGAGACATGAAAAAATAATAAAAATTTAATTGAGCATCATACCACATGGATCCCAACGAAATAACTACAATTTTTCATTAATCTCCTATTATAACTGATACAAAATGATGTTTATCAAAGCCTAAGCATCCCACTGAGTCCAACCCTTTACAATGAGAAAGAAAAAGAAGATATATACCTCAATTCAACATCCTCTCATCCTCAGGGGTCGAATCCCTAAGCTGAGGAATTAATCCATAAAAAACTAATCAAGACACTAGAATCTAGGCAACCCTAACAACTTGCCTCTAAAAGGGAGGGAACTGATTCATTTGACTTCAAGAGAACTTTTGATCCAATGAATATCCGTTATAGTAAAAAATATTCATCTTATTTACATGCCTAGTCACCATTTACATCAGTAAAAGCATCATCCATGAGAGAAAACCCAAAAATTACAGTCATGGCACAGTAAAGTGCAATTTTAGCAGAAAAGTGTCCTGTACGCAATGCTAGAAGGCTATGCGCAACATTTTTTACAAGGCCATTTTGGAGGCCTTCCTGGTGTCCAAATTGAGCTCATGATAGCTCATTAGAAAGCCTGTCCTGTATAATTTCCAATTATGTATTTATTTTGCTATTTGGAACTGATTTGATGGATCAAAAATGGATTATCCCAAGACTACTTCTATGTGGAATGCCATGGTCAAAAAGATGGCAGAAAGGTCATTTTTAGGTGCTTTTTTGACCTTTTAGCTAACCAGTTTTGGTCCAAAAGCTTAGAAAATGTACACAGTGCATATAATCATCATTATGAATCTAAAAATTCTGACCACTGTCTAATTGGATGCCCCTACTGGCATTGTGCATAGAGCTAATATTTATGAGTCAAAAATTGCTAAATTCTTCAAAAAGGAAAAAAATCTCATAACTTAAACTTTGTGGGAGAACACCACTATCAAGTGTCTGGGTTAGCAAAGTAAGCTTTAGCAAGTAGCGTAAGCCTATCACCCTCCTTTTTGCCTTTAAGGGCTTCTTTTACCGTTGCCTTCATTTGGTTGACTCTTATGTTAGAAATCATGTTTTAGGTCCTGCAATGGTGAGCCATGTGCCTGATGATTTGATTGTCCCTATTCGCCCTTTGTAGCAGCTCCTCCAAATGTAAATTTACCCTGTCAAGCCATATTTCTCTATCCCCTTCAATCTCCTTTTCAAACCTTTGTTCTACAGTCAATGTGGCTGGGGTTTCTTCCTCTTGCATTATTGATTTGCCTTTGTCACCTTGCCTCTTTGGCTTGAGAAGTTCTAGCACCATGAGGACCCGTTTGTCACTTAGCTGCTTCTTCTCTTACTCAAGGTATGAAATGAAATACTTAGCTCTCACCAAGTTCTCCATCAGTGCTTGGATCTATGCATATTTTTCCATTATGATTATATTTTCATTTGTCGCCTCATCTTGAGCCTCCAAGTCGACTATCTCAATGCCATGATGAGTGTGTGGTTGTTCTTCTTCATCATGTTCCATCAAATCAAATTCCTTTTCTTCTTCTTCATTGAGGCTTTCCTCCAAAATATTTTCCTTCCCTTTATGCACCTGTAGCACCTATTGTGTTGATGAAGAAGGAAAAGCCCATTCCACAGTTTGTGGAGCAAGAATTTTCCTATGAGTTGGTGAAGAATCCAAGGCAGCTTCCACATCCGGTCGAGTAAACACTTGCCTATTTATTGCGAACAACTTTCTAGCCCTTCTCTAATATTTTTTGTAAGTTTCTGGCTTCTCGACAACATTAGTCTCTTTAGCCTTCTTACTTTTCTTTACTTTGGCACTACTAGAAGGCCTTTCTACTTCTTGAGGCACCGGTGGAGGAATCTGAGGGCCATTGAAGATGTCATTGGCAATAAATGTATCCCAAGCGATGTTGAGGAGGTTGAGATGAAGTAGTACAATAATCTTAATCAAGGAATAGTGATAAATACTATTCATATGCTAGGGGTATGGCCTTTTCTATACAATGTATGCCATATTCTCAATATTCTCGAATAAGAAGTACGGATGTTCATTATTTTCACTCTTGTGAAGTGCATAAGAAGCCTAATATGATAGGTGTATAATATGGAAAATCTGCCCTCACATGTAAAATACTTCATAATCATCCTCATCATAGGGGCATACTTGTCGTGAAGGAACCTGAAAGGAAAGGTCCTCTTCTTTTCATTCATGTACCTAGATTTGATGTATGGATCATAGTAGTGCTCATCCAAATCTTGTGCTTTATACCATTTTTCCCCCATATTTAGAATCCTTGTAACACTAGGAATGATGGAGGAGGAAACTGTAAATGTCACCCTGGCAAGAGTTACCTTGTTATCATGGAGATTGGCTACAAAAAGCTTTGTCAGCTCAAGATGATGTTGAACTCTTTGTACCTACTCACAAAACTCATAACATCCCAAGTGCATGAAACAAGACATAGTCATTAGGGAAGCCTCTAACTCTCTGATGTTTGATGGTTCCTCTCTGTTAATTTTGCCTCCCTTATGTGGTTTTCTCTAATGATGAGGTTCATCTTCCATGATTTCACTGCAACTATTTTCCTCCTCCTCATAGTCTTTATCCTCTTTATCGATGTTGGTTTGAAGCTTTAGAAACCCTAGAGAAGGTAACCAGGAAGTGATTATGGTGAATAGGGATAGGGGAAGGAGAGAGGAGTTTGTGTGATGTAGGATGAGATATGTATGATGTGAAAGTGAGAAGGGGGTATTTTTTAGTAGGCACTGTTTTGTCAGTAGGAGTTTAGGGATTTTGTTTGGGGGATTAGGGTATAGGGGTTAAGTGTATTTGATAGTAGGAAATAGGGAATAGAGATGATATCTAAGGATATGACAACAAGATGTGGGAATGAATAGGAAAATGGTAAGAAGGGAGGGTTTTTACACAACCTAGGTTTTGAAAATTTCAATAGGAAACAAACACAAAAATCATGAAATGAGTGTTAGGAGGATAGTTTAGGGAATGTACTTACTTGTTTGAGGTTATAGGTAGCAAAAGGAGTGATTTTGAATGGTTGTTAGGATGGTTATGGTGTTTTCTAGCCCTATGCTCAGTGCTGTGTAGAGGTGTGTAGCACCCTATTGTATGCATAATGCCATGCAAAAATACATTGGCACACAGGCTCTATGCACAACACTTTGGTTGTATGCGCAATGCTACAGAATTTTGTCCTATGCACCCGACCACTTTGACCTATGTGCAACGATTCTTGCTCTATGTGGAACACTCAAGGTTTCTTCGGCCACTAAATTGCTACAACTCCCTTTTTCTCTCTTTGTCAAATGAGCATTATGATGTTTGAAAAATGATTTTGAAATCTTATATAGAGGATGATTTTGATTTTTCCTTAGAAAAAACACACTTTATAATGTTTGTTTGGAACGTTTACTTGTTCTTCAAATCTTTGTTTAATGCTTTTCTTTCTTTGTCTCTTTTCAAGTGGATGATGCTTTGATTGAGTTGATTTCTTCAATGGCTCATTTCTTGGAGCAAGGAGAAATGCTTGGGTAGCTTATGGGAACACTTATTACATAAAATGACTTGAATTACATTAAAAAATATGAAAAAACTAAAATACTCTTTTTTCATCTCGAAAGCATGTTTTTGAGATGAAAATTACATGAGTGAAATAAGAACTTTGCATAATAACCATGACTCGCTACCAATCTCCTTTTGTTTATTGGTCTTCCTCATACCTTTGTTGTCGTTTATTTACACAAAAACTATGATTTTGACCTTGGAAATGAACCTTAAGACTTAATGGAAACATGATTGCCTTGAATATAAATATAACATAACTGAAACCATAATTGAATGCAACATGGAGATGGGTTAGCAAATGTACCTCATGAGGGAAAATTTGATTTTCTGTGAAGAAGACAACCATCAGTGGACCATTAAAGACATTACCTAGAGGAATGATTAAAAATTTAAATATGAGACACCTACAATGGAAACGAAAAGAGTAGATGTGATCCCTGATGGAAGTATGCATATACTACCACTAACAACTCCATCAATGTCGATTATTATACATCTGCACTACCAACCATTATTGTGCAGTTCATCAAGCGAGCTACAAAACCAACGTTACTAGAGAATTGAAAAGAGATGATAATTTTGGAAAAGGACTTGGGTATGATTGGATTCATCAAGGATGATGAACCAACAAAATACTTGAGAGATGTGAGCAGGAAGCCCCAGGCTGTGGCGAACAACGGTAAAGACAAGGAAGCAAGTGACATTGAAACCCTTACTTGTCTTGTCAAGAACTTGACAACCAAGGTGTCTGAGCTAAAACAACAAATGATCAACACATCTGTGAGTTGCCAACCTCCCAGAAAACAAAAGGGAAGCATTTCATCAGGAAGCAACTGCTTCCCAGGTAAAACTGCACAGGGCTCTAGCTCAGTGTTCCAGATGAAACTATGCACAAACTAAGATTTTTTCTCATTCCATTAAAGCTGTCACCTGGAAGGGACTTGTTCGGAATGGAAATGAGTTACAAGCTCAGTATGCACCCTTATGCCAAATGCAGTAAACAATGTACATTATCAATTGAGAGATGCAGATGATGAGGTAGATGCTGCATCTAATGAAGCACCCAGCACTAGGCAGGTGACCAACATGTATTAGTGCTTGCAAGAAGAACAAAAAATGAACATCAAGAAGCAATCCCCAAAGAAAAGTGGTCGATACAGTCTCAGATTTAAAGGGGCTCCCTCTATGATTGGTGAAATGCAAGGAAGGCTTGAACTATTGAGGAAGGTTGATCCACCATCCGTCCAAAAGAAGAAAGACCAAGGTAAGCCTGGGAAGACATCTGTGAACAAGAGTATGTCCATGAGCGGTAAACTTCATAATGCTCTACTGGATAGCACAAACATAGATCTAGCCCCGGAAATCTTGGTGCGTTTACCTGCTCTTGATTACAATATTGTGGAAGATATGAAGAAACCTTGCACAAACATCTCTTTGTTTGAGTTAGCTTAGATCCAGAGTTAGCAAGATATTCTTCTGCATGCATTGGGGCAAACATTCTTAAAATTAGGTATGTTCTATGCTAGAGCAATTTATTTAAATTTTCACAGTTAGCAATCACATCAGCATTACGATAAACTGCAGATAGAACATAAATATAAAACACAGAAGACAAGCCAAGACAAGAGGACACAAGATGTGGCTCGAGCCAGGGACAAACCCCACAATGTGCGGGGAAACCATTTGATCAAATATTCTTTTATCTTCCAAGTTAAGCAGAGAAAGAGAGAGAGAGAGAGATAATACATTTACAACAGAAGTCAACACTTTCACTAGATCTGAGCATAGATCATTTACTATAATGATGAGATCAGTTGAAGACATTCTGCTTCAACTGAATCTCCTAGGTGACGACTTCACCTATCCATTTTGTTCATCTGCTGCACCTTATCGTGTAGCACCATCATGCTACATCATGCATCTTCATGTTGCTCATGATCACTGTGTTGCTCATACATCAAGTTGTTAATGACTTCATACTTCATGCTACTCATGCATCATCCTGCCTCATGCTGCCCATGCATCATCGTCATAATGTTGCCTGTGCATCATCACGCTACAACACTATAACACTATCATCAGCCTTAGTTGCTTGGTATGGCTTGCAGCCTAGCAAAGCAGCTAGACTATAGTTCTGAAGTCCTCCATGCAATCTCAAACTACACAATCACGTTGATATTGACTGCATGTATATATATACTTCCTAAGATATATATATGCATGAGCAATGTTGAATACATATATACCTGAGTCATTGTGTGCCTATGTATATGAATCTATTGCTGCGTGGAAGGAGTCTCTAGACAGCATATGAGACGACATGTAACTGCGTTCCAATTTCATATATGACTGTCATCCATATATAAATGTGGTTGCGTTCCATATATAAATGCGGGTTATATATGACTGCGTTCCTGTTCCATATATAACTATGGGTTATCTATGACCACATTCCAAACAACAGGTTCTATATATATCCACGTTCCTTCCACGAGCAACATATCTTTACATGAACTGCGTATATAACTCAGGAATGAACAACGTGTGACATAAACAACGTATTGATGCATATGGGACAACGTGTGAGTGCTAGTTCATAAGTGTTCCATTGAATGCGTGTGGGCTTCAGGATAACATATGAGTGCTATCCATGAATTATACGACCAGCGTATAACATCCACACAGAACAATGTATAAAGACAGCGATAACATCCACAATGAACAGCGTATACTTGATCAGCGTGTATATATATGAACTGCGTAAGGTCTCCCTCTTGTGCTTGTATTGCTGGTCATTTGAGCATATATATATATTTCTTCATTACCAGCGTATATATATATTTCCACTGCTTGTGTATAAGGCCTTTTATTTCTGTGTGTAGTTTAGAGCATTATCTTGCAGCTAGGGCTCTTTCTAGTCCAGCTTATTCTTTCGATGCTCTCCTTCTCCAAAAACCCAAGATGTGGATAGGAGATCACCTCAAGAATACATGTGTGTAAATGATATCAAATCCTCATATATTTATACCAAAACGAGGATGATGAATAGACACATCGGTTGGGCTTCTAGAGCCTACATCAGAGCTGGTCAGCTTGATAATAATTACATAAACAAAATAAATTCATATCTCCATAAATACTTATTTGAATCGAATGATCTTTGGATCAATCCTAAACCTCTCGACGAGAGGGATCCAATAAAAATATCATCCACCATAAATAAGCCTATCCACATGGAGTTTGGCCCTAGTTTCCAATTTAATGCTCCCTCTCAACTAGGGAGAACTCCATCCGTTGATCCATATGTCCGACTATACTATCTCGGCCATAAGTGCCTTGCACTGCTCTGCCTAGCTCTGCTCTACTCTGCTCTGTTCGCTCTGCTCTGCTCTGCTCAACTCTACTGGCTCTGCACTTCTCTTCTCAGCTCTGCTGGCTCTGCTCAGCTATGTTGGCTTTGCTCAGCTCTACTAGCTCTGCTCTGCTCTGCTCAGCTCTGCTCGCTCAGCTTAGCTCTATTGGCTCTGCTCATCTCTACTGGCTCTGCTCAGCTCTACTAGCTCTGCTCAGCTCTACTGGCTCTCCTCTGCTCTGCTCAACTCTGTTGGCTTTGCTCTACTCTGTTGGCTCTTCTCAACACTGTTGGCTCTGCTAGCTCTACGCAGCTCTGCTCTGCGGAACTATGAAGAAGAAGAACTGATCGAGAATGAGTCATATCAATCTCCACTGACCCGAAGTCAGTCTCGGAGTGCGTACCACCAGTCCCAGACTAGTATCACAGTCTCAGAGAGTGTATCACTGGTCTTAGACTAGTCTCAACCGACCCGAAGTCAGCATCATAGTGTGTACCACTCTCACTGGTCCCAGACCAGTACTGCACCGACACGAAGTCAGTCTTGGAGTATGTACCATTGGTCCCAGACTAGTCTCAGCTGACCTGAAGTCAGCATCATAGTATGTACAACTCCTACCACTCATCCCAGACTAGTATCACAAGTTCAGAGAGTGTACTACTGGTCCCAAACTAGTCTCAACCGACCCGAAGTCAGCGTCATAGTATGTACGACTCTCACTGGTCCCAAACCAGTACTGCACTTACACGAAGTCAGTCTCGGAGTATGTACCACTAGTCCCAGACCAGTCTTAGCCAACCCGAAGTCAGCGTCATAGTATGTACGACTCTCACTAGTCCCAGTCCAGTCCTGCACTGACACGAAGTCAGTCTCAGAGTATGTACCACTGATCCTAGACCAGTCTCAGCCGACCCAAAGTCAGCGTCATAGTATGTACAACTCCTACCGCTAGTCCCAGACCAGTATCGCAGGCTTAGAGAGTGTTCTACTAGTCCCAGACCAGTATCAACGGACCCGAAGTTAGCGTCATAGTATGTACGACTCTCACTGGTCCCGGACCAGTCCTGCACTGACATGAAGTCAGTCTTGGAGTATGTACCACTAATCCTAGACCAGTCTCAGCCGACCCGAAGTTAGCGTCATAGTATGTACAACTCCTACCATTGACCCCAGACTAGTATCATTGATCCCAGATCAATGGAGGTCATCCTAGCATAGGGAGTGCGGTGGATACAATGATGCATCCATCGGTACTGCTATGGTCCCTAACTTCATTTGCCTAGTCATTGATCACATGAGAGGTACTTCCCATGAGTCCCAGACTGCATGGGTAGGGTGCCTCGACAGGAGAACTTAATCAATCCTATCCTCATAGGAGAACACATCAATCCTGCTACAATCGCCATGGAGACCACATTAATCGAGGCCTCACAGGAGAGCTAGTCATCCTGCTACATAGGATAGTGAATCATCCTTTTCCACAAGACAGAGAAACATCTTGTCCCACAAGAGAGTGAATCATCTTGCTCCAGTGCGCACCACCAGGGGAGGGTGAGTCACCATGTGGTCGTATGTTGCTCCATTAGAACTGCAAGCCCCCCAGAGCTCCTAGAGCTCAATGTATGCAACATGTAGGACCCTTTTACGAAGGTCTCTCGACGACTCCAAGTCATTCAGGAAAATCACAAATTTGATCTTTTCTTGGGGCTCTGTCCTGTACATCATCTCAGTGCGATGGAGCCTCCTTGATCATTGACTTACCATATCCCAGATAATGTAGTATTTGATGTCCATCTGTTGGAGCAATTGTCGAATACGAGATTCCTCAATAATCGAATCCCACCTCTGGTAGTGGTATTCATCATGTGTACAAACAGCTCACTAAAAAGCTTCAGCAACCAGACTGCCTCACAGAAGGCCATCCTATTAGCAATGTATTATGCCTTGGTCATGCTGAGAGTCACTGATTTTTTCTTCCTACTCATCCAGGATATCGAGGCAGATTCCAAAGAGAAACAACACTGACAAGTTCTCTAGTGATCCTCCATACTACCTGCCCACTCATCATTCGAATGTGGTTTCATATTTCTGGCAGTGTATCTCAATCCATGAGAGATTATGCCCTGAAGATATCTCAGAAGATTCTTGGCACCAATGAGCTCACCATACGAACTACATCCCATATGTCTAGACGAAGGTTCTCCAAGCACATCAATGTGAATGAGTTTATGAAACTCAAAGGCAATTCCCAAATCTGGTCCAACATCATTACCATATAACTTCAGAAAGTTAAGATCCTCAAGGCATTCACAAGCTTGCAGCTTATCTTTCCACATTCAGAATCCAACTCACTTTGTCTCCTATAAATGAGAGGGCTTGCACCTATTAGACATAGGTGCTGGTATGAGAGGCTTATCATCCACAATATTTGAGTAATGGTTTGAATTGGTTTCACTCCTAGTGAATCTCAGCCACATTAGACAGCTATCAATCCTCTCATACTATGCCCAAGGTGTTTTGTTTCAAGTCATAGAGGGCTTTCTTCCACCTATATACATGAGATTCCCGATCATGAGTCTCAAACTCCTCGGGTTGTTCCAAGCTTGTGGACCTGTTGCATGAGGGGAATGATCCCCTTATAATATTTTCCTTCGGTACATTTCAGCCATGTACCTTCATGCTCCTTTTTGAATTCAGGCATCCTAGTCACCATCTGATTCACAGACCTCCGGTGCTGAGTCAATGGACATGGTCCCAGTGGACTTCCTGCAACTTGATACAACCCTGAACTCAGAAACATCTTTGAAAGATCTATTTTCAAACACATACCTTTCTATCGATAAGTGTCACCCTATAAGCTTTGACTTCCATTTCCGAGATGAACATCAGGTTCTTCTTGCGATCAGGTACATAAAAGAGATTTAGCGGTTTCTTGCTTTTGTGGAGGAGTCGACCACTTCCTTGATGACCTGCATTACCAGTCATTCCTTTGATTATTGAAGATGTCCCAAGAATGATTGTTATCTTCATCAAGAGATGTGTCTCTTCCATTCATACACTCCTTTTCATAACGGCTGAACTTATTTCAACAAGGCATATGCCTTTCCTTCCACCTTTAGATCTGAACTTCCCAATGAAGTGACCTTTAAATGGTTCATCAGAAACTTCCGCTGTGCCATTCTGATAACATTCTCTATGTCGACTTCACCATAGGTGAATTATGAGGAACCCATTGATCCTTCTGTCTTGTCCTAACTGCCTTTTGGTGATTGCTCTTTCACTCTTTCTTAGGCATTGTCTTCACCTCAACTCTGATACCATGTTAAAAGTAGGTATGTTCTATGCTAGAGAAATTTATTTAAATTTTCACATTTAGAAATGACATCAACATTACGATAAACTACAGATAGAACATAAATATAAAACACAGAAGACAAGCCAAGACAAGAGGACACAAGATGTAGCGCGAGCCAGGGACAAACCCCACAATGTGTGGGGAAACCCTTTGATTAAATCTTCTTTTATCTTCAAAGCTAAGCAGAGAAAGAGAGAGAGAGAGAGATAATACATTTACAACGAAAGTCAACACTTTGACTAGATTTGAGCATAGATCATTTCATATAATGATGACATCAGTTGAATACATTCTGCTTCAACTGAATCTCCTATGTGACAACTTCACCTATCCATTTCGTTCATCTGTTGCACATTACCATGTAGCACCATCATGCTACATCATGCATCTTCATGCTACTCATGATCATTGTGTTTCCCATACATCAAGTTGTTCATGACTTCATACTTCATGCTACTCATGCATTCTTCATGCCTCATGCTGCCCATGCATCATCATCATCATGCTGCCTATGCATATGCTGCCCTTGCTAGTATGAATCATAGTCATCATGCTGCCTGCGCATCATCATGTTGCAACACTATAACACTATCATCAACCTTAGCTGCTTACTATGGCTTGCAGCCTAACAAAGTAGCTAGGCTATAGTTCCAAAGTCCTCCATGCAGTCTCAAACTACACAATCATGTTGATATTGACTGCATGTATATATATACTGCCTAAGATATATATATGCCTGAGCTGTGTTGAACAGATATATACCTGAGTGACTGCGTGCCTACGTATATGAATCTATTGCTATGTGGAAGGAGTCTCTAGACAGTGTATGAGACCATATGTGACTATGTTCCAATTTCATATATAACTGCGATCCATATATAAATGCGGCTGCATTCCATATATAAATGCGGGTTATATATGATTGCATTATTTTTCCATATATAACTGTGGGTTATCTATGAACACATTCCAAATAATAGGTTCTATATATATCTGCGTTCCTTCCACGAGCAACATATCTTTACATGAACTGCTAATATAACTCAGGAATGAACAATGTGTGACATAAACAAAGCATTGATGCGTATGGGACAACGTGCGAGTGCTAGTTCATAATTGTTCCATTGACTACATGTGGGCTTCAGGAAAACGTATGAGTGCTCTCCATGAATTATATGATCAATGTATAACATCCACGTAAAACAATGTATAAAGACAGCGGATAACATCCACAAAGAACATTGTCTACTTGAACAGCATGTATATATATGAACTACGTAAGGTCTCCCTCCTCTGCTTGTATTGCTGGTCATTCCAGCGTATTCTTTCGGTCCTCTCCTTCTCCAAAAAGCCAAGACATGGATAGGAGATCACCTCAAGAATACATGTGTGCAAATGATATAAAATCCTCATCTATTTATACCAAAACAAGGGTGATGAATAGACACGTCGGTTGGGCTTCTAGAGCCTACATCAGAGCTGGTCGGCTTGATAATAATTACATAAACAAAATAAATTCATATCTCCATAAATACTTATCGGACACGGATGATCTTTGGATCAATCATACACCTCTCGACGAGAGGGATCCAAGAAAAATATCAACTTCCATAAATGAGCTGACCCACATGGAGTTTGGCCCTAGTTGCCAATTTTACAAACATCCACAGACAACACAACCACTACAAGAAAGGGAATAAGTACATCTCCTCGTTCAGTCACAATTGTGCTCAACACACTTAGGATGGAAGAAGAAAATTATGTTTCCCCTCCATTCTTGCTCTCATTTGAAATATTTAACTGTAATGTTCACAACAGTTTGGTTTGTTCTAGTGCATAAGCCAAAGTTTGCACAATGGAGTAAGACATCTGTGTAGATCACCCAACTAGATTGAACATGCATACCATCCATTCGTGAACTTTGAGATGTGATAATATGATTATTTCATAATGACCAAGTTCACTAGTGCATCAAAATTTTCATTGCGGACATACCAGAAGTGTATGGCTTGCTACTTTGCAGAGACTGGTCTAGCAAGTTGAATGAGTACTTTGCTATAGGCTAATCACACCTGTGGCTTTCGTACCATGGCAAAAGCAATCAGATATGAGTATTACCTAAGAGATACATGAGACACAATGTCACTCCCATCAATGGTGAGAACGATCTATTGGATTTTATGAAACTCATATTCGACAACTGCCTCTTGGAAACAAAGGTGGGGTGTTATCTAGCAAAAATAGCTCCAACCCCACCAGACTTGTAGTTGGATTTGCTTCGTTGCCCAACTGATGGAAATGAAACCTTTATATTACATTGTAACACCGGTAGTAGTAAGAATAGCAGTAGCATTAGTATTACTAATACGTCATGCGGTCTATGTAAAGATGAGTTATGGACCATGTATTTTGATGGATCATAGACACGGGATGGCTCTGGAGCCAGGTGTGTCTTGATAAACCCGAAGAAGATGAAAAATTTGATCTCAAACCGCTTGGAGTTCGAGTGCATGAACAACAGTATTGAATATGACGCAGTCGTATTGGGCTTGCACAAAGCCATTAGCCTCAACAATGTTGCACTCAAAGTGGTAGGTGATTCAGAAATCATGGTATGGTAGGTATGTAACACCATGCACTATTTGTCACTTCATCTCAAAAGTTACCAGCAAGAGGTATGGAGACTAATCTATAACTTCCAAGCATTCAATATCATTGTTGTTGCAAGAATGCGTAATGCAGTTGTTGATGCCTTAGTAAACACAACTATTAGGATGTCACCACTTAGGGATATATTTACTATTGATATTTTGTACAAGCCTTATATCCCTGATAACATAACTAGTCAACGTTCTTTTGATGATGATCAACAGATATCGTACTTCATGGCCAACACTGATGTCTTAAAAAATGCAGTGATTGAGAAAGATGAGCATGAGCAGTCTCTGTACGCTACAACTGATGAAAATAAAGGAAACCTCATCCCCAAGGTTGTGGTATCTTTCAAAAATCTCTATGATTTGTAGAACCACTTTCAGGGGCCAAGGAATAGATAAACCCTCCCTTTCTTGTTGAAATCCCATATTCCATAGAGACACCAACCTCCCTTTCCTACTAAAACCCCACAGTGTGCAAACACGCCAACCTCACTTTCTTGCCAAAACCTTGCAATGCGTAGACATCCCAACCAACAATTCTCTCCAAAAATGTGCTAACCAGTTCAACAAAACTACAGTAAAAAATTGTGTAGAGGTGTCTCCCCGAGACACCTATCCAACAAAAGTGCTTTGAGTAAAAAAATGTGTAGTGTTGTCCAAGTTGTCTTATCAGCCTTGCATTGAGAAATTGCATAGACGGGCCTCCCAAGACCTCATTCCGATAGCAACCACTATCCACTGAAATTGCGCAGATCTACCTCTCAGTGGCTACGGGAAAAGGTGACATGATGAAATCACTTCCAAGGAGTTGAGGAGAAGGACCAAGGAATGGAGTAATGAAAAAGATCAGGACCACATGCAAACTCCATCATAGGCATAGTAATCTTGAGGGTATGTATGGTAAGTACGAAAAATCTTCCAAAGTACACCTTTTAGTTTAGTTTACAGGACTTCTTATCATTATCATATCATCCTTTCCTCAGTAACATGCATGTGTGAAAACACAAAAAAGTCAGTTTATGTTTTTCTTCTACATGTCATGCTTATTTTTCACTTATTTGACCAATTGTGATCTTCTTGATGTTGATTACTATGTCAAGCTTGTGACCATGTTCTATTCATGCACAAGGTCTTTGCTTTGTGTGTACATGTTAGGTTCGCTATGAGAACATCCATCGTGCTCACACATGAAGTTGTATGCACTATCACGCAAGCGTCATTGTAGTTATTCAACGATCTATCAAAAGTGTCATGCTTCTCCCTTACACCATTGGCTAGTCATGTTGAAAAAGTGTGTCTTGATGGTTTGAGGTGTCTTGTCATCGAGTCATGTGAGTGTGTTTGCAAGGTTGCATATGCAAAAATTTCAATTGTTCACAAACTTTGTCATTTCCATTGAAATTTTGATGATGAAATCACCCACTCACAGCTAGACCATCACCCTATACCGACTCGATCGACTTTCACTAGAACAACATAGAAGCACCCAGTAAGCCATGTCAAGCTATGATGCCTGTAAGCTCATCAATCAACCCTCCTGCTCATCAATAGGAGAGTTTGAATAGGTGGTCAACCCAGGACTGACTCCCCTAAAAAATTGTACAGAGGTTGTAGACCATGCCGCTTCGCTAACTAAGAAAATTGCACAGATAGGCCAGACATACACTTAGTTCTCGTCCCTGTCCCCTTCAGAAAATTGTGTAGTTTTCCCAGCCAACCCACCAGTTAGTCGGCCTACTAATCATGTGGATAAATATGTAAATTTCATGAGCAAGCCCTCTACATCCCAGTATTCCACTCATCTCAGAAATGGCACAGAGGTGGTTAGCAGGTTAGCCTCCTAGCATCAATCCCGATTTTCCCACTAGAAACTGCCAACAGCTCACTACCAGTGCCCTACAGGAATTGTACAGTTTTGTTGCAAAGCTCCTGTGGCCTGTTGCCAGCTCTATCTAGGAATTGTGCAGTTTTTTATTCCAAGCTCTTGTTGCCTACTCCCTCCATAAATTATGTAGATTTTTCCTGTTTAGTCTACCTGCAGCCCAAACTACTCCTCCCAAAAGATGCATAGATTTGTCATCTAGCTGAGCCATATCATGCGGACAGTCGCTCCTGATCTAGATTGATCATCACTGTCTCCTAGTGACTTCTGTGTAGTTTTCACCAGTAATTCTCGGAGCCCTCAACTCAGCTCAAAACTTGCCTCATGCAGTTTCATAACCTTGTCTTCTCTCCCATTCACCTACATTTGAAATTATCATGCAACATGGTATACTAGGAGGTTTATGGATTTGATATCGTCTCATCATCAGTGACTATAGATACAAGTACACGAATAAACATGGCATGAATATCGATGGGATGAGCAAGGGGAGTACATGGAAAATGACATGTTCATGAAGAGATGAATAAACAATGCATGCAAAGAGATGTGTTCGTAAATGGATGATCATGCAAAGATATTTTTTAAGGTCGGACAGATGGACGAACATGTGAAGATGTGTTCGCAGATGGATGGATGGAAAAACATACACTTTTCATGAATGGACAAAACTGTCAGGCTTGCCAACATACAAGAAAGGGGAAATGTGCGAATTCAACAACAAGTGAGCATGATGGCTATCAAATACTCTACACACCTTGCCATGTGGAGGCGAAGCTATGACACACCCTGAGGATGTCCATCACCTAGCAGCATTGTAGCTTGACATGTACACCAACAATAGCATGAATCTACCAACACTGTAATGTCGAGTCTTGTCATGAGTCATGTCATCCACATCACTACTGTGGGTGATATTTTTGATCAATTGAATGTTACATGGATGTCCAAGAGACCCACTTGTAATCTAAAGAGTCATGAAATCTTAAAATTCATGGAAGTCAAAAAATCATGAGGGAACTCGAATAGTCACAAGGGCCAGCTTCAACCTTGGCTATAAATGTCCCCTCATTTGTATTTATTTTCAAAGGACTTTTTCACCTTGGCTCCTTCCACATAGCCTTGAGAGTCTATAATCTCCTTTTTGAGAAGTAATTAATGCCTCCAACTCCTGGCCCATGGAGTTAGTGATGTATGGTGTATCGATATGTCTTCAAAATTTTGACTAATTCAGAAGCCTGCTACTAGGCCATAATGTTTTCACACGTGTTGTAAATGTTTGTAAGATAACACTTGTAATTCATGTTGCTTTAACCTGTTTTTAACACTTGGATTCATTCAACTATTCTAATACATATATATTAATGAAAATGTGGTGTATAAGTTTTTAATGTTGTCTTGTCTGTGTTGGTTACCTCTCGGACCTCAGATAGAACCTTTCTCATAAACTTTCGATAATGACCATCACACTCGTGCAAAATGCCCATTGAATGTTGTATGTGTTATCTTCCCTTGTGTGTTGTGACTATCACATCGATGTGGATTCCTCCTCTGGAGGTTGTGCATGTTGTGTTGTGTTGTGTTCTCCTAACAAAGTTGGGTTTCCTCCCATCCAACTTGGGACTCACTCCCATCCTTTCTCTCTTTGGTGAAACAACCTTGACACAATTGACACTATCAATGATTAGGCATGCGAAGCTCGCTACTCGAAGACAAAGAAAACCACTCTCACGTGCTGAAAAGCAAGAGCTAAGGCATATCTCTAACATTATGGCAACCGGGCCATCCTACTAGATGGGACAACTACACCAAACAGTGTGAGGTCTAGTTGGGACTTCATACTAGGTAGATCCCCCCATGTTAGCAGGTCCATGAGGGTCAATAGGTTTCGACTGTTTCCATCACAATTTGATACCTGTTTTTGGAATCCATTTGGTCCATCATTTTCTCTTTGGACCTCATGCATTAGGGGGCATATTTTATAGCTCATTTTATTTTCGATGGAGAACACTAGTTCAACCTTCCAACATTTTATCTTGAATGCATCCTTTTATCTTCTTAACTAAGCACTTTTATTAACCCATAGCTCCAAAACACTTATCATCCTGATACCTATCACCTCATTTCAGTAGGTTAGACCGACACCTGGGTATACTTTCCTTTGGCATTGCAGTAATGGAGATATGATTTCTAGAATAGGTTACTCGTGAGGAGATAATCTTGAACCACTTATCCCTAAGTTTCCAAATGGTCTATTGTTAAAGAAGTTTCCTAACTTCGCATGGCCCTAGGTGTATAGGCACATCCTCCTAAGTTTATGAAGAACCTATATAGAGAGACTTTGGTGAGAGGAAGAGTGATATAGAGAATATAACTTAGTAATGCTAGTAGATTTCTACCAGAACTTGTGTTACATGTGAGGTGAGACCAATATTATAGTAAGTGTAGGGAAGGGAAATGCCAAGAATCGCTGAGGTGTCCATTGTTGCGCCAAGGTATAATGTACCTTTTTAATTTTTATTAATGAAAATATTCATGGACTCTCTCTTGCATATTTCATGTTCTTTTATAGATGTATGTGATAATTTGGTTATTTCTAGTGCACAATAACCTTCCTTATAGGGAGGAAAAATATTGTCTTATTTGGTGGTGCATGTGTGATTGGGATTGGATTAGGAAGATTGGAACAAGATCTTCAAAATGAAGCTAGGTCTCCAAATATTTCCATAGGGTCTACAAACTTCATCGATTGCGAAGGGTTTCAAGTATGCTTATCTTATCTTTTTTTATGAGATTAATTAGACATATTTACATTATGTATTGAGAATTAATTTGAAATTTTTCAAACATCATCTAGTATATTTGAAGGTGAGATCTATGGAGCAAGATCCCCTTACCTTCCAAGAGTATTTAGCGTTAATACTACTAATGATATCTCAAATTTGTTTCATCTAGAAGGAGTTTAAGATAATGAAGTGATCTAGACACTTAGAAGTTATAGATTCACCTACCTTAATATTTCTCCAAGTAGGATGAAGTGTATGGGGATCCATATATATTGGGCCCACCTCCTCCAATGAGTTTAAAAAGAATTTTAGTAGGGGATCAAAATAGGATCCTCTATCAAAAACTTCACATGAACCCTCAGTAAAGTTTAAGTATACTTGAATGATGAGTCTGTTAGAGTACATATGGGGATTTTTAGATGTTTTTTCCTATAAAACCTTCTTATCAGAACATGGCCCATATAGATTTAAAGTTGGAATAGTCATGTATAGGTCCTTATAATTATATGTCCAAAGCTAATATAGACTTTATTACCCAATTACATGTGAGATTGAAGGACTTTATTTTCCATTTTGAGACTAAATCTCCATATCTACCAATGAAATTAGATAACATAAACTCCTAATGGTGAAATGAATCCTTTAAAATGCTAATGTATTTCTCACCAACCATCGTTATTGCATGTAGAAAAGGAACTTATGGGGAATGTGTCTCAATTAGATTCTTTATAGCATTTTTTTTGCTAGGTTGGCTAGACCTTGAAAATTTAAAGATAATTTTTTCATAGAGATATCTTGAAGGGGGCTAATGGTCTAAGGGAACCATATATATAATTTTATATTCCTGCAAAAATATTTGCATTGGCTTGAAGGTGGGAAATAGAAAGATATGATTTTTAGCTATGGCTAGTGACCTTTGTATTTTGGTCTCCAAATGTGCTTGTCTTTGACCCTAATGTGGAGACCAGAAATAAATCCTTTGAAGGATTTTCCTTTAAGGATTAGGAGGATTGATATTTTGAATGAATGTTGTATGTATAAATGATTGGTGCAAAGGAGAAAAGTCCTCCCATAGGAACATTAAGAGAGAGTAGGGGAAGGGAAAGGGGAGGAGCATGAGTCTCAAAGAGGATAGTAGGCTAAAAGAAAATAATAAGGGAGGGGGGAGGGATAGAGAGACCACCTAGCTATTTCAAATAATCACCAAGGGAAGTAGGGTTTAATGTGAAAATATAGGAACCAGGAATAAATAAGGAGTTAGAAAGTGAATAAAGAGAGGTAAACATAGGTTTATTACCTATGAATGGAGGTCCCTCCAATAAAAACTTAGAAGGAAATTGGATCTCCATAGGAGCACTTTTTTTCAAATGAATAGAAACCAATTTATGAACAATAGTAATCATAGTCAAAATCATTCTGGAAACAAATAGAGCTGGATTGGTTTCTAGAGGAATAATAGCACTTTGAGAACCCATATGAGAAGACTTCATTCGAGAGGTAGGTAGGTAATTTTTTGTTGAATATTTGAGAATCGATTTCTGTTGCTTCCATGCTAATAAACAATCTAGTCTGAAATGTCTATAAGTGTGAAAACACCCACATCTAAATGGGATGCTTTCATAATCCAAAAATTTCTTATGAGTGATATACTTGTTGAGAAGGTTATGTGATCTAATAGGTGGTATCAAAATGGAAAAAGGTACTCGAAAGCATGTTGGACAAATGTTAAAAAGATGTCAATTTGGGTGGCTGTGAGGTGGTCCCCAATGCAAATTTCCTTTTATTTGCACTAAAAAATATTGGTGTTTTCCTTCTCATAAATAACTCTTTGTCATTGCAGTGCTTGTAAAGTTACAATTTGCATCAGATAATGAACACCTTTAATTATTGATGAACCTTGAAATATCCCCAGGAGTATGGATGAGCATTGATCTCTAGCATGCTATTCATGTAAATTTTTTGAAAATCATAACCATTCATGCACATAATATTCATGGAAATTCCATGTTTTCACTTAATACTATTTAGGTAATTAGATGAACTATATTGTAAATGAGAAAATGTCACTAGTATTATTGAATATGTGAAAGGAACAAACACATGTGAAAGGAAAAACAACCAAATATTTATAACATCCATTATGTATTTGGAGATTATGTAATTATTATCTAAATAATAGACCTTCATGTGATCTTGACCCCCACACTACCCATTCTCCTTAAGGGACAAAAGTTCCACACCTTCATTCCACATGAGAGTAGTTGGTGAAGGAAATGGACACCTTAACACACACCCTCCTCAAGAGTGAAGGTGCACATTTGTGCATAATTCTTTTTTGGTTCAATGTGTCCATTTCTATATTGAACATAGTTTTTTGGGTTGGAGGTGCCATTTTTTCATTGAACGTGGGGGTGAGAATTTATGCATGATGCAATGAAAAATTGTATACCTTCATACCTTTATCACCAATTCTTAGTGAGGTTGAATTCCCCACCCACCAATGATCCCAATAGGTTAAGTTACATCACTACCCATATTTCGATATTTATGGTGTCTACTTTTTATATTGCATTTAACATTGTTTTTCTTTTAACAAAGTTGAGGTGTTAATCTATGCATTGCAAAACCATGCCTTCTTAAGTTGACGATTAAATAATATGTCTTAAATTTTTGAATTGAAAAAATATTCATTTTAAAATTATTTTATTAACAAAATAATCATTTTATTTGAAAATTGTTTTAATAGCTAAATTATAGATTTCAAATCTCTCACCAACATTTCTATATCACTTATTCTTGTAACATATAAATAGAAAAATTAGATAGTAGTTCCTTTCGTTTTCCATAATATGGGAAAATAGCAATTTGAAATTGAAAAATGATGATAAAATATCTTCATCATTATAAAAATGTATTTGACTTTATGATATCAACAATAAATTAGCCTAAATGAAAACAAACATCATTTAAATTTATTCGAGCCTTGGAGTGTTTATTTTTACATTATCCATATGCCTGCTCTCTTTTTTTTCCCTTTCATAATAAAATGGAGGTGTTCATCTATACATTATTGGAATATAGTTTTTTTAAATGTCATTTTAATAATATGTCAATTTTTTTAATTAAAACAAGTTATTTTATTTTAAAATTTATTTAAAACTAAACTTGGAATTTGAAGTCTTACACTAAATTTTTCAATTTTTGTTTTTTTTACATCTTATTAAATAAATTTAGTAAACATTTTCTTAATCAATCCATTATGTTCTCATTAACTTTTTTTATTATCTTAACTTCTCTTATGATATTTAAAAAAAAATTATAAATTAAAAATAAATTGTAACTTAAAACATTTGAAATTTGAAATCTTACACTAAATTTTCCAAAAGCATTTTTCATAATATCTTATTAAGAAAATTTAGTCAACATTTCCTAATCCATGCATCATTTATCTATTAACCTTTTCCATTTAACTTCTCCTATACATTGAAACGTAAAAACTTGACACAAATTTAATAAAAAATTATTTTATTTTAAAAAAGTTGGGTTCGCGCAGATGAAAACAAAAATCATCCAAATTGTTAAATAACCAAATAAAATATAAGAAATTTAAATTTAATAATGAAATAAAAATATATTAAAACTAAAATTACACATATCAAATACATGTATAAAATATATTATTATCTTTTAGTACATAGACTAAATCTTATGCCACACTGAATGTCAACAACTTAACTTTGAAATTTTATTATAAATTATAACCTTGGAATTCTAAGTACTTTTTCAATTGAAAAATTTAGTAAATATTGGAATACTGAATAAAATAATCATCCAATTTTCAATTTTATGAAGAATATTTCTCACATGATGAGATAAGCATGAAATAAATCTGACGAGACTTTATGGTAACATCTAGTATGAATTTTTTTATTTCCAATCATATTACTTCCAATGATATTAGTGCTTCTTACTCACCTATAGAATCACAATATTTCATTTTTTATGGATATTTATTATCATTTCTATTATCCTATGGAATCATAATATTTCAATTCACCCCTGTGAATATCACCAGATGCAATGAGCGTTAAGTGGACTTTCAAAAGTCATGAGAAATTAGTTAGTTACGACTACCTCTCATGGAAATGGCCATAAATGAATGAATTACTTAATGCATTTGAATCCAAAAATAATCATATCTAACATTATACAGTGCGAAAACCCCTCAATACTTAAATATTTCAGTTGTTATGAATGTTTATCATTATTTATGGCATATTAGTTTAAATAAATAAAATATTATAATAATTTTATATAAAATATATATTTTTAAAATAAAATATTATTTTAAAAATCATAGAAAGTTTATATTTATTTCAGAGAGACACTCATTGACATATTTTTTCCATTTGTTGGGTATCATAGATTTCTAAACATAAAAAAATAAAAATATATATTTAAAAAAATAAAAATGATTTGGATTTCTAGATATTGCCTAGATCGTAAATATCATTGAGGCACATGTCATTGGTAAATGCAAGTTCTTACATAGTCATCATTATAATATTTTCCATTGTGGATATTGAATTTCATTATAAGTTATCATGAGTATAGTCATATCATGAGTATAACAATATTTTATTTTATCAATATAAAATTTATAGCAACATATTTATCTTAAATTCTAAACAACTTTTATAAGAAAATAGGCCTTGAAAATTTACAAAATATATAATATTTCACCCATTTATGAAGATGCCCCAATGAAAAAATTCTTCCCTAGATATTTTTTCCATCACCCAATAGTGAAATGAGCCTTACATAATGGTCCAAGTCCAAATACACCACCATCGGGTTTTAATGGGAAAAATCCAATGTTTCACTAGATTGTGAGCTATTGCTTAGGTCAACATTAGATACATCTAAATCCTCCTCAACCATCACCCTCCATTTCCTCTCGACTTGATCTCCAATTCCAATATATATAGTGTACATAAGATCTTAGTATGGTTATGTAATGACATAAAATTATGTTACTATTGAAGACTCTCCAAAGAGAGACCATAGGTAGTTATAAGTGAAATGAGATAAGAGAATCCAAAAGGTAATTGTGGACCTTTCCTAGTATACAAAACTAAGAGACATTGTTGTCCAAAACTAACTAGAACAAGATCATTAGAAAACTATTCACAGTGGCTAGAGTCCGAAGTATCAATCTACATACACTCCTTCGAGCTCTCTTCAGCTACTACCAACTGTTGAGGAATACCAATCTACTTCTTAATCTCCTCAAGCCTATGACCCATTATCATTAGATGGATGAAAATGTTATCAAAACAATGCAAGATATCGTGCCAATGCCCCTCTCTATCCACCAATATGCATCCTAAAATGAATTTTATTTCCCAATACAAGTCTATATTTTGCATGTACTAACTAAATTGGCCCTTAGTATGCCCAGTGACTAGGATCCAATAATCACACTCAACTAAGACCTCTTTGTTAGAGAGGGGAGATTTGTACATGGGGATGTACCCTTGGCTTGGCTAATTCCCTCCTAAAGAGGTTGATGTGTCAACTCATAGTAGATATTTGAGAATCCATTCACACTTTGGCATATAGAATTGGTCCCAGTCATGATAATATGCAACCCCTCTCTTGACTCATTCCCTCTGACGTGGAATTAAATTGTGTGATTTCTCTCCAACACTAATTGATTAAAATATTGCCAATCGCTAACCTAACAAGGGCCACAAAGCACTCACCCCAACACAAAATCACACACCTGAGGGCCTGCGTCAAACTGAAAAGGGAGACGAGGGTCTACCAATTGATTCCAATCAAAGGAAGTGGCTTAATTACTTAGATGGTGTTCCATGAAAATGGGGCAAATTACCCCTTGTTCAATTGGATCTGAAGTAATAAGAATAACCTGAGCAGCATTAACGACACTATCTAAGGGGAAAGTATAATCCATTGGAGATGGAATCAATTTGAAAACTTTCTCAACCAATGGGTAGTTGGAAAAGGACTCATGGGATTCGTGCCGAAAGATAGAAGGATTCACTGAAGATGGAATCCTAACATATTTCATTAAATTTGGAAGTAGTGAATGCGTGTGGAATATAGAACTTTAAATAAATTAAGTTTTTTCAAAATGGGGAATTAGAAAATAACTTAGTTCACTAATTTTAGTGTAGATATTCATCATTTTTTTTAAATTATCATGATAAAATTTATAAAACAAATTTATATAAACTTGCAAAATAAAATGTTTCACATCTTAATCTTGGATTCCTTACATTATCTATTTTAATATTTTTTTGGGTTTGTATTAAAAGATAAGTTTGTTAAGGTTATTTTTATGAAAATAATGATGTGTATGTTACTATTAATAACCACTGTAATTATAATTTCATATAGTAAATATCATGTATGTGTTAAGTTACGATTATTACTAAGACAATGTTGACACAATTTAAAAGTCTAACACCTTTGCAACACTAGTAATATGGTTGAAGATTTAAAAAACCTCATAGATCATCCAGTTTATACTCATATTGGATTTAAATTCCAAAATATTTGTGACACTATCAGCCTTCTTGATATTTTAACTAAAAAAATTTTATGGTGATCTTGAAACAATTGTTTTAATTATTTTTTAGAATAACAATAAAATTCAAAATAACTTTGAGTAGTATCCTTTTTCCTTCCTATATACCATATTTTGCCTTAGGCGACGATAATCGTCATTATCACCATCATCATTACATACTATTGTAGGAAGTTTTCACAATTTTAGAGTTGAGGAGAAAATATTTTTTTTAGGATCAAATTAAAAGTTGAATGCGAGAAGTAGCATAATTTATTTGTTATTTATTATTTGTTCTTTTGTGTTAAAAACTAAGTTGATATAGACTTAGTTAAAGAATAATAGATTAATATGCAAGATATATACTAAGTATAAAGTTATTTAATGACAAATGATCATAGTAATGTGACGACTATATACCAATATAAGTCCATCCTAAGTATCGATGTAGGGATCAAATTTCTTCATGTCCAAAAATTTTTAAAGTGCAAAATACAATGTGTTATTTTTCATTGTTGAAAACTGTATTTTTTCAATGCTAAATAGAAAATATAATAAAGACCAATTTTTTTTTTAACTATATAATATATATATTATATATATATAATATATATATTATATATATATAATATATATATATATATTATATATATATCAGTTGACCAATGAAATGAATTAGTTAACATAGATCTTCAATATAGTTTTATTTGAATCGTCCTAGCCGAATTATTTAACATCTAATTCACACATTTTTTTACTTCCAATTACTTTACAACATATTCATTTTTTTATTTTTATACTTGGAACATAATTTTTATTTTAATGGGGCACAGACATACAGACAACATTACACATTCCCTAATATTGGGTAATAGAATGAGCCTCTCAACTAAATTACTAATCATTTTAATGATGAAAATAAATAGTGAATTAGAATGGTAACAAAGTAGTACAATTTAATTATTTTCAAATATAAGATGGAAGAGAGAAAATTGACTAAACTATTTATTACAAATGTTTAGTTTTTATTCATGTAGTGTTTAAGGATATTATATTGAAAATAACATATTAACATTCATCTAGAACTTAGATTCCTTACATTATTTCTATTATCATTAATATTTATATTTATGTATTAAATTTGACTCATGAATAATAGATTTTCTGAAAAAAAATTTACCAATGAAGTTATTTAGCAATAAAATTAAATATTTTTTGTCTTACTATTATTGACCATTTTAAAATTGACACTAAAACTAATTTCCTACATTGAGTACAAATGTTTTAATAACTAGGTAAATGTTGGCAACAACTACAAAATCTATAAGAGGAAATATTTTATAAAGTCTAATTGGTGTCTTTCAATCATCAAAATATTTTTTTAGAAAATTAGAGTGCCAACAAATAAGAAATTGGAATTATAGAATTATCATAAGAAATATTAAGGAAAAACTCACTCAAACATTATACAAGTTTCTAACATTTATTTATTAAGTTTTTAAATGGTTTATAGTAAATAGAATACTAACTAGGTACTCCACTATTGTTTTAATACACTAAGTTTAGAAGATGTTTCTAAGTGCATTATTGAATTTTATTATGCATATTTGGTATGACGAGAAGTCATGTTGGTAAAAAAAAGCTTTAAAAACTAAAATATTTTATGGCATTCTCATGCAATTTGTATCAACACATAATTACATTGAAATACTAAATAATATAAAACTCTTCCAAAATTAATATGAAGAGAATATTTAATATATAAAAAATATCGAAAAGTCTTTCTAAATGTATATTAATTGATCCTTCAAAAACAAACTACATTCATGAATCATATAAACTAATATTAAGATATTCTCTCAAGTATATCAACAACGAATTTTGCACGATATTTATTTATCTTGGTCCTCTTGCAATGTTCTTTCTTTGGAATCCATGCCTACTCTATGGTATTAATTAGAAGAGATTCGAGTTCTGTGTCATAGGGATTTCGTACAAAATATTTCTATAAGAAATTTCGATTGTATTTCCCTAGAATAGGCTTCCACTAATCAACCTTTACATGAAGATTCCCACTTTCATTATCCCTAAAGATGTTTGAGATTGATGTTGCCATCCAAATCATCTCTCTTACATCCTCATTTTCTGGTCTAACTAGCAACATCTTTCCTTTCTCAACATCAATAATAGGATTGAATGATGCCTTTGTATTGTTTCATTTAGGTCCAAAATATATTGGTTCATCTATTTCATTATCAAAATCTACATCCATAATACTTGAGATTACATGGAGTGCACTATGATCAACATCAACAATGTGCCTTGTCTTGGGCCAGAAATCCTCAAAAGATGAATCACTTCCATCTTTTATTTTGTGATCATTATATATTCCATCTAATGTGTCAAGAACTCTTTCCCAATACATTACTTTATTTTTCCATTCCTCTGTAACAATTGGTGAACCCCTATTCTTAATACTGTCTTTCCACATTTTTATGTATGATGTTATCCCTTCCTTTAGTTCTTTTAAATAGACATCATTTTGTTTGGAAGATAAGAAAGATGGCTTCCCTATGGGAATTATAGGTTGACCTCCATCATCAATGTTGGATAACCCAACTGGTTTTGACCACTCAATATCTCTAATTTATTCCTTTTACCTTAGTATTTGAACATCATTGAGTACAAGAAATTTGAATTATTGGACATTAAAATGTCCAACTCGGGCATTTTTTCCCTCCTTCATGTATCCATTAATGAAACTTTTGAAGTCATAGACCTTGTCCATAAGTGTAGGTGGAAACACTCTCTATTCTTTAATTTTTTTATATGTATCCATCATTTCCGGTAAAGAATATCCATCTTTACTTTTTAGGTTGGAAGACATTCTTTCGTAGGTTCCATCTATGTCTTGATGGGTATGTCTCACAGGAAAGAACCCAAACTCAATAGTGATGAAGACACCAAGTGAAGTTAAAAGATATAGAAACATGAAAAGGTAGTGATTCTTATTATCACTTGCTGCATTGTCCAACTGTAATAGTAAATGTGTAGGAAGAGGTTTAAAATCAACATTTTGACTTTTTGATCCTCCATGAGATATAAAATCATCCTTGTACACTTGAAGTTTTGAGTAAATAGAGGTGTCAATTAATGTATTTGTAAATGGGTTTCTTGAACTTCCACATTCATAAAGTAGACCACCATACATATCCAATTGTGAGTCTTCAAGGTCCCTTAAAAAAATTTCAAGTGATGTAATACAAAATTGTGGTCCCATATGTACAAATGGTAGGGAGAAATGACCAAATGCCATTGTCTTATGTCCATGTGTAACCAACCTATCAATGACAAACCTAAATTTGTTCCTCCAATAGATTTTGGACTTGACACGTAGGCCTTGGAATTGAAGTCCTTTTTTTTGTCCTTTTTATTATGGATAATGCTCAAATGCTCCTTTGAAAATTCCTCTAACATAATGTATGGGCATAGTAGACAATATCCTTCCACACATAACCATCTTTGTCATGTTTGTTTCAACCTACCTCATGCCTTTATTCCAAACTCTTTTGTATTTTTTTGAATTCATTTGTGCTTTCAACACAATACATTCACTTTCATTTACTGAAGTTTGTGTTTTTTGAAAATGCCACATATCGAAAATTAGTATTCCAGATCTTTCTCATTGTTGACTATTATTAATGGGTAATTGAGCTTTTGAAGAGCCTCATTGATCTATTTAAAAAAATAATTTTATGTGTAAGTCGAAAGAAGAAATATTGAAGGAGAAGATGTTCCATCTTCTTCAACTTGAAGTGTTTTGTTTGGTGAAAACTATGAATTATCCATTACAATTTTGTGGAATATTTCTATGGTTGCCACCATGTGATCTTGTGCTTTGAATTTGTTGGTGTTACCAGGAGTAGCTTTGATCTATCCAGGTTGGAAATAACAGTAGTAGTTATAAAATGTGCTTTGAGGAATCTTATATATCTTATACCATGATTTCTTACAAATAATATTCACATTAAATCTCATGTCCTTTACATTTCTAGGAATAGGTGGTAGGCCATGACCATGGATTTTTGACATGACTATGTTTGACATGAGTGAATTCGAGATAAATTCCCTAATACCCATTTTATTTATTTGTTGCATACCCCTTCTACCTCCCTCAATGGCCTTCCTTTCCACTTGTTGAAGACAATATTTTCTACAACATACATCTACTGCCAAAAGTCGAATTTCTTTCCCTTCATCTATTTTTGTTTGACATTTTGGAATTTTTTTGTAGCCATAAGTCATTTAATCCTTTTATATGGCATTGTTACACGAATATCAGTTGTTTTATATATTTTTCATTACAAAGATAACCATCCCATTTTTTCAAGGTATTTTTGTCCTCTATAACATCCCATATCACCATTTCCTTGGGTGGCTCCTTGAACTTTTCCTTGACACTTAATATCACACCTTTGTTGTCCACTAACATATTTATTGGCCATATAACAAAACAATGTATAGACTTATCCCCAATTCTACATATCTCACAATTCCCATCTATCTCTTCCAAAACAAAAACAAACCCCATTTCACCTTGTATTTAACCCTCAACAATGTCATCCTCATGGACATTAACTAGCATTCCTTTAGCAATGTACATGCTTGCTCCTATGCACTCATGTGTAAGATAAATCTTTTCACATATGAATCTAACCCTATCTCGGGGAATATTTATGGCATGATCATGACAGTGAGGCCCCAAATCTAATTCTTGCCAAATCTCATAAGATTCCAATACATCCCCTAGTGTATGCACAAATCTTGTTGGATGTGGTAGAGGAGTATCATGTTTTAACGCCTTCTCAATTTTAATCAATATGCATCCATCTTTACCATATTTACATGGAATTTATGCCCAAGCTTTGTATTGAATATGTAACCCTCGCCCACCTTCACTCCATGTTGCAGATGATCTACCTTGTCTCCAATAGAAAATGTAGAAGAAACATTTTCACCTAAAAAGGACTGTAAATAAGGTTCGTATTTTACTCAACAAAGAAAAATTATTATACTATCAATAATATTTAACACATGCTTCAATATTTTGATTTACCTATATTATGCGTCAGTTCCATGACCTTCCATGGATGTATGTCCCCTTCATTAGCATCCTCATCAATCGAATGTGGTTAAGTGACATCAATTATCAAAATTGTAACATAACCTGCATTAACTATTTTGCCAACATAATAAGTTATAGACTCTGTAGTTTCGACCTTTCCTAGCACAATGACCTGATTATTAATAAGGATATCAACATAGCCCCCTTTTACCAAAATTACATTTTCCATTGTATCTTGGTTCAATTTTGTAACAACAATTAAATCGTAACTTGCAATTAAAATGTTGAACCGTCTAAAGTGTGACTTTATATTTTGGCAAAAACAGCACAACTTACAAAAACTAATCTAGATGAAATAATTTAAATAATATGGTAGTGATATTGTATGTAATGAAACATTGTTCCCAACCATCTAGTGCCTACTATCAAAAGTTACTTTTCATACAAATTACACAAAATATA